>JAYKQN010000004.1:22610000-22842500 GCA_036785175.1 Eupleurogrammus muticus | reverse complement strand
TTGAGTGAAGATAAAGTTTATGCAAACCGAGAATCTTGGGATCAGCTTGGCAGTTTAAGAAACACTATAAGGCAGGTTTTACCATACAAAGAGTGCTAAGATGCACCTTAAAGGACCTGGTGACACAACTCAGATTCATCTTCAGAACTGTATTCTCCATTATTCAATAGGCTAATTATTTACACAATGTAAATGAAGAAGCTCTGATTTATATGCAACAATTTTTCTCTGGAATACACTGTGCAGGCACTCGTTATTATTTAATTGATAATGCTTTTTAGTTGTTTATTATTTTTATTTTATTCATTATTGACAGACTGGCTGATTTATTAAATGAACGTGAAATTTCATCCCCCAGGATGTAGCATTTGTTTGGAATATGAGTTCTTGCACACTCTTTTGGTACTGTCTAGTATATACTGCAAAACAATGCAGGGCAAGTTTTACCGTTTTTTAAAGTGGAGGTTGGCTTGACTGCAATTGATCAAATATTTTGTTGTTTCAAGAAATATATTTTTTTTATGTATTTTTTTCTTATTTATTTATTTCATGCAATAACAAGATAATTAACCATTAATCACAAGAAGATGTGCTTTTTTAATTTCCTTGTTATAGATCATTTATATTTTAAGTATTATCAGTGTGCCCCACATCTTGCTTCATTTGATATTCCAGTATCTAATGGACACCAGGGCTTGAAAAGGTAGAATGTATATTATTTCATCAATTACTTATTAATGTCATCATGTCAGGATTTTAATAAAATTCATTCGGTTGCCAGCAAGTGTAAAACGATCGCTAGAACTTGATGTAAATGTGATATACGCACATTTGTTTAATGAATGTTTTTTTCCATACCTGCAGAGTAGAAGCAGCTGAGCCACTAGTCTCTGACACCCCTGTGCTTCTTGGTAAACTGGACACGATGTATCTGGAGCCCTTTGGTACAGGCTGTCTGATCACCAGCTTTCCTTTCCTGGTCTCTGCTAGAAACAGACTGTACCAGTAGGCATCGTTGGAGACCAGAGTGGAGTCAGCGATGGTGGAGTTCCTCTCACTGATCACACTGTTCCTGCAGGGAGGAGCTGCTTTGCTGGGTTTGGGTTTCTGACACTTGAGCACGATGGTGACCAATATGGTGATCAGCAGGAGGAAAGACACCGAGCCCAGACCAATGACCAAATACAGGTTTAGGTCAGAGAAGATGTCGTATTCTAGAGGCACCTCAGTCATGTCAGAGTAGGCCTTAACAGCAGTCTCCACTGTGGACAGCTTGATGGTGACTGTAGCAGAGAGAGCAGGCTCCCCGTTGTCCTTGGCAACAACAACCAGTCGCTGGTGTCGTGGATCTCTGTAGCTGAACATCCTCATAGTCCGGATCTCTCCGTTGTATTGGTCCAGACTGAACAAGGTGGCGTCAGTCACCTGTAGAAACTGGTAGGTAATCCGAGAGTTGTGCACAGAGTCCGTGTCCAGGGCGATCACCTTGGAGACCAGAGAGCCTTTATCAGTGGATCTGGGGATCTTTTCCTCCACCACTGAGCCATGTGCACGCCACGGAGAGACAATGACTGGAGCGTTGTCATTCTGGTCCACAATAATGATGTGGACAGTCACGTTGCTGCTGAGTGGAGGAGAGCCAGAGTCTCTGGCCTCGATGTGGAAGAGAAACTCCTTCTCTATCTCATAGTCAAAGGTTTTCAGTGCGTAAAGATTCCCGTTCTCTGGGTTGATGGAGAACAGCATGGACATGGAGGTGTTGGCTATCTCCTTCTCTAGGATGAAGTAGACTAGATACTGGTTTTCATGGAGGTCAGGGTCAAACGCAGTGAGTGAACTGAGCAGGGCTCCAGGTGCGTTATTCTCCAATACACGAATAGTATAAAATGACTGAGGGAACTGTGGAACATTGTCATTAACATCCAGCAGCTCTAAAGTCATAGTCTCATTGTCAGATAAAGGAGGAGAACCTCTGTCTGTGACAGTGAAAGTGATGTCATATTCTGGAACCTTCTCACGGTCTAAAGGCTCTGAGACCACTAACTCATAATAGTTATCAGAGGATTCCCTCAGTTTGAAAGGCATCTTATCTGGAATATGAAGATCAACCACTCCGTTGTCTCCTGAGTCTTTA
The DNA here is from genome assembly GCA_036785175.1 of Eupleurogrammus muticus. Taxonomy (NCBI): domain Eukaryota; kingdom Metazoa; phylum Chordata; class Actinopteri; order Scombriformes; family Trichiuridae; genus Eupleurogrammus; species Eupleurogrammus muticus. The sequence goes on along the minus strand of JAYKQN010000004.1, from coordinate 22,840,366 downwards.
TCATTAACACTAACTACTGCTATCACTGTGTCTGTTAATACATTTTCTTTTATTGGACTCTGAAATGATTTAATGGATATTTCTGGATGATTATCATTCATATCTGTCACCTGTATAGTGACTTTACACTGCCCAGATAATGAATTTGGCCCCTTATCAGTGGCAATAACTTCCATTTCATAAAGTTTCAGATCTTCATAATTTATCATCTCTTTTACTCTGATTTCACCATTTTCTGGATTCAAGTTAAACATATTCTGCGTTTTCTCTGATGTATATAAACTATATGAATAAACTATATCGGAGTTGAAGCCTTCGTCTAAATCAGTAGCATTTAGATCAATAACTAAACTGCCGATCGGGGAGTTTTCCATCACATCTACGGTGTATTTGTCTTTGTCAAATGAAGGGTCGTTGTCGTTCACATCCAGCACGCGAACAATGATGCTGGCTGTACCTGTGCGCGTCGGGACTCCACCGTCCACAGCAGTGAGAATCAGATTATGAACAGCCTGCTTCTCTCTGTCTAAATCTTTTTTAAGAATCAAATCAGCAAACTTTGACCCATCTCTCCCGGTCTGAATTTCTATAGAAAAGTGTTCGCTTGAGCTCAAGTGGTAATTTCTTACAGAATTTGTACCAAAATCTGGATCTACAGCGTTGTTCAGTGAGAATCTCTCTCCAACGGGGCTTGATTCAGATATGTCCAAATGCATCGTCCCCCGCCGAAAATGGGGAGCGTTGTCATTAATATCCATAATTTTGACCTCGATATTAAACATTCGTATTGGATTTTCAATTGTAGCGTCTAATTTAAGAAAACAGGAGGGCATGGTGGTTTTCGATGGGCACGCCTCTCTGTCTATTCTTTCCAGAATAAACAGCTCTCCAGTGTCTTTGTTGATATCAAGATATTTTTTATTGCCTGTAACATCTAAGCGCATTTTCCTTTCCCTTAGCGTCCGCACATCTAATCCCAAATCAGTTGCTAAATTAGCGACGACTGAGCCTTCCTCCATTTCTTCCGGAACAGAATAATGGGTGACGGTAGATACTGTGTCCATCATCATGGCAAAAAGAAAGAGGAATAGTGACACATACCATGTCCGGGAATACAGAGGAATATGACGAGCCATTGAAGAGAATCCGTATTTAAACTATACAAACGTGAATTGCAGTGAAGTAAATAGGATCCTTTTATAAAAGAAAGAAAGGCCACGAATATCTTCAAGGAAGAAAGGATTTTCACCCGGTATCAGCAGGTATTTGCGTATATTCTGCCTGCCCGGCACCCAATGAAACACCGGAAGAACGATGACCTCATCAGTGAGTATCCTTTTGCAGAGAGCAGCGACGTCACACAACTCGCGGTGTCTTTGCGACTCGTCAAATATCTCAGAATTCTTTTCATCAAAAATTGTAGGTAAAGATTAAATTGTGTTTTTCCAAAAAGGTGCAATACAAATTAAGACTAACATGATCATGATTCGGGGGCAAGGAGTATACTATTTATGATGTAGTTTTTCTAAGGGGTTTTGTATAATCAGTGTAATATTTCAAATAATACCTACAATACATTTTATTGTATCAGTGCAATCATATGTAACTGCCTTTGTTTTCTTGTTATTAACTTTTATGCGCAGGATGATGTGTGTAAAATCATTCTAACGCGCTAAAATATTATTATCGTGGGCATGTAATCTGTACTTGACTTTTTTTTTTTGGGATAGATTTTATCAGGAAATATTTTATTTAAATGAGTGATATTGCCAACGGAGGAAGGGATAGTGTGTGGAGGGGACATCTATTTCAAATATTCTGTGACATATAAGTAAATAGCTTATTTAAAGAATGTATGTGGAATACGCATAAGAAATTTAAAAATAATGCAAACTCGCATAAAAACTCTAAGGGAATGAAGTGACGCATGAGTCATTCATGGTTGTATTTCTGATACATACCTAGATATCTGTTCATAACAATTGTAGAATGTGTTTTATACCTGCAGAGTAGAAGCTGCTGAATTGAGCGAAATAACACTTGTGATCATTTTCGCTTTTCATGTGAGATTTCAGCACCACGGAGCTGTCCGGCTGTTTAAAGATCGACCTTACGTACAGAAAATATTGTGATGGCGGTCGGGAAATCGTATTTTACTGAGTAAACAGCGCCACTCATAACATGTTTTGAACGATACAGCTAACATCAGGTAGATTAGAAATAACTCCTGTTTTAATGCTTAAAGGTGATCTCAATATAAATGACTGTTGCTAAAAAGGAATATTATTTTGTTTGTTTGAAGTGTGTTGTTTTGCATTTTTTTTCCCCTTGAAACTTTGTTCAGCAAGCGCATAGTTTCACGTATGGCAGCAAGTTGAAAAAAAAAAAGTTTAATTTCATCATACCTGCAGAGTAGAAGCAGCTGAGCCACTAGTCTCTGACACCCCTGTGCTTCTTGGTAAACTGGACACGATGTATCTGGAGCCCTTTGGTACAGGCTGTCTGATCACCAGCTTTCCTTTCCTGGTCTCTGCTAGAAACAGACTGTACCAGTAGGCATCGTTGGAGACCAGAGTGGAGTCAGCGATGGTGGAGTTCCTCTCACTGATCACACTGTTCCTGCAGGGAGGAGCTGCTTTGCTGGGTTTGGGTTTCTGACACTTGAGCACGATGGTGACCAATATGGTGATCAGCAGGAGGAAAGACACCGAGCCCAGACCAATGACCAAATACAGGTTTAGGTCAGAGAAGATGTCGTATTCTAGAGGCACCTCAGTCATGTCAGAGTAGGCCTTAACAGCAGTCTCCACTGTGGACAGCTTGATGGTGACTGTAGCAGAGAGAGCAGGCTCCCCGTTGTCCTTGGCAACAACAACCAGTCGCTGGTGTCGTGGATCTCTGTAGCTGAACATCCTCATAGTCCGGATCTCTCCGTTGTATTGGTCCAGACTGAACAAGGTGGCGTCAGTCACCTGTAGAAACTGGTAGGTAATCCGAGAGTTGTGCACAGAGTCCGTGTCCAGGGCTATCACCTTGGAGACCAGAGAGCCTTTATCAGTGGATCTGGGGATCTTTTCCTCCACCACTGAGCCATGTGCACGCCATGGAGAGACAATGACTGGAGCGTTGTCATTCTGGTCCACAATAATGATGTGGACAGTCACGTTGCTGCTGAGTGGAGGAGAGCCAGAGTCTCTGGCCTCGATGTGGAAGAGAAACTCCTTCTCTATCTCATAGTCAAAGGTTTTCAGTGCATAAAGATTCCCGTTCTCTGGGTTGATGGAGAACAGCATGGACATGGAGGTGTTGGCTATCTCCTTCTCTAGGATGAAGTAGACTAGATACTGGTTTTCATGGAGGTCAGGGTCAAACGCAGTGAGTGAACTGAGCAGGGCTCCAGGTGCGTTATTCTCCAATACACGAATAGTATAAAATGACTGAGGGAACTGAGGAACATTGTCATTAACATCCAGCAGCTCTAAAGTCATAGTCTCATTGTCAGATAAAGGAGGAGACCCTCTGTCTGTGACAGTGAAAGTGATGTCATATTCTGGAACCTTCTCACGGTCTAAAGGCTCTGAGACCACTAACTCATAATAGTTATCAGAGGATTCCCTCAGTTTGAAAGGCATCTTATCTGGAATATGAAGATCAACCACTCCGTTGTCTCCTGAGTCTTTATCAGTAACACTAACTACTGCTATCACTGTGTCTGTTAATACATTTTCTTTTATTGGACTCTGAAATGATTTAATAGATATTTCTGGATGATTATCATTCATATCTGTCACCTGTATAGTGACTTTACACTGCCCAGATAAGGAATTTGGTCCCTTATCAGTGGCAATAACTTCCATTTCATAAAGTTTCAGATCTTCATAATTTATCATCTCTTTTACTCTGATTTCACCATTTTCTGGATTCAAGTTAAACATATTCTGCGTTTTCTCTGATGTATATAAACTATATGAATAAACTATATCAGAGTTGGAGCCTTCATCTAAATCACTAGCATTTAGATCAATAACTAAACTGCCGATCGGGGAGTTTTCCATCACATCTACGGTGTATTTGTCTTTGTCAAATGAAGGGGCGTTGTCGTTCACATCCAGCACGCGAACAATGATGCTGGCTGTACCTGTGCGCGTGGGGACTCCACCGTCCACAGCAGTGAGAATCAGATTATGAACAGCCTGCTTCTCTCTGTCTAAATCTTTTTTCAGAATCAAATCAGCAAACTTTGACCCATCTCTCCCAGTCTGAATTTCTATTGAAAAGTGTTCGCTTGAACTCAAGTGGTAATTTTTCACAGAATTTGTTCCAACATCTGCATCTACAGCGTTGTTCAGTGAGAATCTCTCTCCAACGGGGCTTGATTCAGATATGTCCAAATGCATCGTCCCCCGCCGAAAATGGGGAGCGTTGTCATTAATATCCATAATTTCGACCTCGATATTAAACATTCGTATTGGATTTTCAATTGTAGCGTCTAATTTAAGAAAGCAGGACATAGTGGTTTTCGATGGGCATAAAAATTCTCTGTCTATTCTTTCCAATATAAACAGCTCTCCAGTGTCTTTGTTGATATCGAGATATTTTTTATTGCCCGCAACATCTAACCGCATTTTCCTTCCCCTCAGCATCTTTACATCTAATCCCAGATCAGTTGCTAAATTAGCGACGACTGAGCCTTCCTCCATTTCTTCGGGAACAGAATAATGGGTGACGGTAGATACTGTGTCCATCATCATGGCAGAAAGAAAGAGGAATAGTGACACATACCATGTCCGGGAGTACAGAGGAATATGACGAGCCATCCGTATTTAAATCTTCTAACTTGGTGTATTTTATAACAAAGATAATGCGTCCTCATAGAAATCGTGATTAGGGTCTTCTTAGGAAAAACGTTTCTTCGTCTGGTATCAGCAGAGAATTGCGTATAATATGTCTGCCTGCCCAGCGCCCTATGAAATATCGTGAGAACGGTGATTTCCGTAGTGTGTTTTCGTGGACAGCAGCGACGTGGATCGCCTGCACTTCATCAAGCACCCAGGTTTACACGTTTTTTCCTCAGACACACAATAGGAAATTTAAATTTCATCAGGAAAAGGTGCAATCGAAAATTCGTCGCATATTTGTGCTTGCTCAGTAGTCTTGGTTTCCTGTGAAGCGTTTCTTTTTCCTTTGTATTTATGGGATATGTATCCTACAGCTATTGTGTTATATCAAAACTACGATGAAACTACAGGTATATATTAGCTCACCCATGATGCCATAGCCCTTCGAATCTGTGTATCATTCATTCTTTCCATTTTCAGTTTCATCCAAACATGAAAAGGTAACTGGTTATTTATTTGTTTATCATTCTAACGAAAAAAAAATCCGTCTCATATTCCAATTAGGCTCAGATCGAAATAAAGTAATAGAAAAACTAGACGACTAAATTCGAACTCCAATTTTTAAATGTTTGTGTTTTCGTGATCTGGAAATATACTACAGTGATTCACTGGGGACCGTCTGCAAGTTGCATGTTTCAGTATCAAATGGTAAATGAAAAATGTTCACCAAAAATAAACAAAATAACTTTTCCCTAATCTGTTTTGTTTCTTATTCACAATTTCCTAACTGCTACAAATGATGTTTGGGTGAAATGATATTTTATATACGCACAATATTCCACTGTCATTTAATCGATTAGGTCATAATGAAACATGTAACTTGCAGACGGTCCCTAATAGAGACCACAGCCAATGGCTGTAGTAACATTTTCAGGTCACGTAAACCCAACCAAGTAAATATTAAAATCAAATCGATTTCGTATTTTCAATCGTAATCTAAAATTGAAATATGAAAAAAAATGAGTTTTTGTGTTAGAATGACAAACAAATAACAAAATAATCAGACACCTTTTTTAATTTTTGCATTTCTGATTGCCAAGTGAAAATATAAATAGTGATTCATACACGGATTCCCTTTGCCTTTCCCGTTTGTGACTTTTACTCGAAGATTCTGTGTGGTGGTAAAACACATATCACCTGATAAAATGAATTTGTTTCCACAAAATTTCACTATCAATGCAGTGTCGAATGTACACTATTTGAAAATCTCCAGGTATTGGTTTAATTTGAACAAATTCAGAAATTAGTGGCAATATTTAACTAATATCTGAATGTCAATGGATTCTATAAGGAGACAGTAAAGTTGCATGATAATATAGTAATTAATTGAATTTACGTTCCAAGCGTTGTGCAAAATACTGAGCAAACAAATCAGTTTTGTGTTCAATACATGTGATTAAAAATATCCTTCTTTTCGGAAATTTTTGTTGGACGAAGTGTGTTACATCTTGCTTTAAAGGCTTTAAAATGAAAGATAGTAATAAGTAAACCAGTTAGTTATATACTTTAAATATTAGACTCAAGTCAGAACTATGTACTTTTGCAGGAACTTGTGTTATTGAGTTCAAAAATATTTGAGGCACAGTAAACTATGTATATTATGTTGCCTTAGCTGTGTAACTGGCAATGCTCAGGTTAGCCACTCATGCAAAAAGAATCAAATAAAGGTTCATGAAACAAGGTACATAACCAAAATTGTACAAAATTAGAGCTATGGAGCAAACCATTAGCACAGAGCAGAGGTTTTGGTAGGGGAAGTGAGTATAATTGACTGTAAAAGTTGGATAAATTAATGGATTGAGGACAGAATATATTTTTAGCTCAAATTAAATGATTATTTGCATTATATTAATTTCTGTGCAAAGTATTTTTTCAATTTCTTGCAATTTCTTGTTTTTCTGAGCTCAAAATGTTAAATATCCTCCAAGATAAACCACTAATATACCAAAATATGTTTTATAGAAAAGTAAAAAATAAAAAATCGTTATGCATAACACATTTGTTGTAATTAATACTTTTCAATACCTGCAGAGTAGAAGCAGCTGAACCACTAGTCTCTGACACCCCTGTGCTTCTTGGTAAACTGGACACGATGTATCTGGAGCCCTTTGGTACAGGCTGTCTGATCACCAGCTTTCCTTTCCTGGTCTCTGCTAGAAACAGACTGTACCAGTAGGCATCGTTGGAGACCAGAGTGGAGTCAGCGATGGTGGAGTTCCTCTCACTGATCACACTGTTCCTGCAGGGAGGAGCTGCTTTGCTGGGTTTGGGTTTCTGACACTTGAGCACGATGGTGACCAATATGGTGATCAGCAGGAGAAAAGACACCGAGCCCAGACCAATGACCAAATACAGGTTTAGGTCAGAAAAGATGTCGTATTCTAGAGGCACCTCAGTCATGTCAGAGTAGGCCTTAACAGCAGTCTCCACTGTGGACAGCTTGATGGTGACTGTAGCAGAGAGAGCAGGCTCCCCGTTGTCCTTGGCAACAACAACCAGTCGCTGGTGTCGTGGATCTCTGTAGCTGAACATCCTCATAGTCCGGATCTCTCCGTTGTATTGGTCCAGACTGAACAAGGTGGCGTCAGTCACCTGTAGAAACTGGTAGGTAATCCGAGAGTTGTGCACAGAGTCCGTGTCCAGGGCTATCACCTTGGAGACCAGAGAGCCTTTATCAGTGGATCTGGGGATCTTTTCCTCCACCACTGAGCCATGTGCACGCCACGGAGAGACAATGACTGGAGCGTTGTCATTCTGGTCCACAATAATGATGTGGACAGTCACGTTGCTGCTGAGTGGAGGAGAGCCAGAGTCTCTGGCCTCGATGTGGAAGAGAAACTCCTTCTCTATCTCATAGTCAAAGGTTTTCAGTGCGTAAAGATTCCCGTTCTCTGGGTTGATGGAGAACAGCATGGACATGGAGGTGTTGGCTATCTCCTTCTCTAGGATGAAGTAGACTAGATACTGGTTTTCATGGAGGTCAGGGTCAAACGCAGTAAGTGAACTGAGCAGGGCTCCAGGTGCGTTATTCTCCAAGACACGAATAGTATAAAATGACTGAGGGAACTGAGGAACATTGTCATTAACATCCAGCAGCTCTAAAGTCATAGTCTCATTGTCAGATAAAGGAGGAGAACCTCTGTCTGTGACAGTGAAAGTGATGTCATATTCTGGAACCTTCTCACGGTCTAAAGGCTCTGAGACCACTAACTCATAATAGTTATCAGAGGATTCCCTCAGTTTGAAAGGCATCTTATCTGGAATATGAAGATCAACCACTCCGTTGTCTCCTGAGTCTTTGTCATTAACACTAACTACTGCTATCACTGTGTCTAATTCTATGTTTTCACTGACTGGACTCTGAAATGACTTAATAGATATTTCTGGGTGATTATCATTCATGTCTTCAACCAGAATTTTTATTGTACATTGTCCCGATAAACTATTTGGTCCTTTATCAGTTGCTATAACTTCCATATCATAAATCCTGAAATCTTCATAATTTAACATTCCTTTAACGTTAATTTCCCCAGTGGAAGGATTCAGATTGAATGTTGCCTGTGCTTTTTCTGATGTGTACAGACTATATGCATATTCGATCTGTGCATTTGTCCCGTCATCTAAATCTGTAGCGTTCAGCTGAATGACCAGAGATCCAACTGGAGAGTTTTCCATAATATTCACGTCATAATGACTTTTTACGAAGGTTGGGGCGTTGTCGTTAGTGTCCAGTACACGTACAAAGATACTTGCTGTACCGGTGCGAGTGGGAACTCCGCCATCTACAGCCGTGAGGATCAAATTGTGAACGGCTTGCTTCTCCCGGTCTAAACCTTTCTTCAATATTAAATCAGCAAACTTTGATCCGTCTCTCCCGGTTTGAATTTCTATGTCAAAGTGTTCACTTTCGCTCAGAAGGTATGTTTTAACAGAATTTGATCCGAGATCAGGGTCAACGGCGTTATTAACAGAGAATCTCTCACCAGCTGGGGTTGATTCCATAATGTCCAAATCAATAGTATCCCGTCGAAAATGAGGGGCGTTGTCATTTATATCCATAATTTCGATTTCGATATAGAATATCCTCTGAGGATTCTCCACTATTGCCTCCATCTTTAAGTAACACGTTGGTGTTTTTATGGCGCAGAGATATTCTCTATCAATCCTTTCAGCAATGTAAAGCTCCCCTGTCTCTTTGTTCACATCCAAATATCTTTTTCCGGATATGGTGTCTAACCGCATCTTCCTCCCGCTGAGCGTCTTCACCTCTAAACCCAAATCGGTGGCTAAATTGGCAACGACCGATCCTTCCTCTAATTCTTCAGGAACAGAATAATGAGTTACGGCATCAACCGTGTTGACGAGAAACAAAAGCGCAGACACATACCTCGTCCATGAATGTCCAGTGTTAGGCGTTTTCATTGTTGCTCCGCTAATATAATATTCCCTTTTTTCGGTAGGATAATGCAGGTATAAACAGTCAAAACTAAACATGCGTTGAATCCGATTATCTTAACGCGCAATAAATCCACCAAACACCTCCCAGCGCCAGAAGCTGTGCTCACAGCTCGTGTCGCTGTCTGTTTTTGTCGCTGTGAAACTGTCATGGTGGTTGATGTTTAGCTGGAGAACAGCGACGCTGAGGTGCAAGGAAACACGCGGTTCATCATCCTAATGCCTGAAAGTTCTAATACTACAGACCTAATTTAAAGTAAATTAAAATGATGCTTTAGCCATACATTGCATCTACTTCTGGGTAACAATTTATAATAAAAATCATCTTCGATATATTTAATACATTGTTAAATAAACTGCAGTGAATAATGACTTTACTGTTTGTTAATGGTAATAGTCAGTAAGTAAACGATAAACCATTATTTGTAAGGCCGCCTATAAATGGTAAATAATTATAGGCATTGTCAAAGGCTTTTCTAACGTGAATTATTATATATATTGTAATATAGTATATATTATATTATATTATATTATATACCAAATTTAAACCACCAAAATACAGTAAAACTAACTGGTACTAAAATTCGAATTAACTGTTTATATACCATTTATAAATGGTCATCCATTTATATTCAGAAATAGGCAAAATGACATTTGTGATCACACTCCCCTTTCGTGTGAGTTTTCAGCACCACGGAGCTGTCCAGTTGCTTGCAGCTTTATCCGACGTGCAAAATATATTATGATAGCGGTCAATTACAATATAAATATTATGGATACCAGGGCATTAAACCGATTTTTAATATAAATATATTTTATATTTTCAAAAATATTTGGCAAAGAAAATGCATGTTTAAATGATGGATTTAAAAAAAATGAAACCATTAGTGATCCATCCATTTTTCTATTCCTGCTTATTCCTCACAAGGGTCAAGGGGTCTTCTGGAGCCAATCCCAGGCAGAGGCAGGGATAAGCTCCAGACAGGTCGCCAGCCATTCGTGCGGCACACACTCTATTCAGTCACACACTCATGCCTATGAGCAATTTTCAGTCAGTCAATTAATCTATGCATGTTTTTGGATTGTGTGAGAAAGCAGGAGAATGCACAGATGCCAGAAGAACATGCAAACTCCACATACAAAGTCCCCCCAGGACTTGAAGCTGTGATTTTCTTACTATGAGGCAACAACACTAGTTATACTGATATCGCCCCCAGCTTTAATGATGTTGTTAAATTGATTAAAATCAATTTACCTGCAGAGTAGAAGCAGCTGAACCACTAGTCTCTGACACCCCTGTGCTTCTTGGTAAACTGGACACGATGTATCTGGAGCCCTTTGGTACAGGCTGTCTGATCACCAGCTTTCCTTTCCTGGTCTCTGCTAGAAACAGACTGTACCAGTAGGCATCGTTGGAGACCAGAGTGGAGTCAGCGATGGTGGAGTTCCTCTCACTGATCACACTGTTCCTGCAGGGAGGAGCTGCTTTGCTGGGTTTGGGTTTCTGACACTTGAGCACGATGGTGACCAATATGGTGATCAGCAGGAGGAAAGACACCGAGCCCAGACCAATGACCAAATACAGGTTTAGGTCAGAGAAGATGTCGTATTCTAGAGGCACCTCAGTCATGTCAGAGTAGGCCTTCACAGCAGTCTCCACTGTGGACAGCTTGATGGTGACTGTAGCAGAGAGAGCAGGCTCCCCGTTGTCCTTGGCAACAACAACCAGTCGCTGGTGTCGTGGATCTCTGTAGCTGAACATCCTCATAGTCCGGATCTCTCCGTTGTATTGGTCCAGACTGAACAAGGTGGCATCAGTCACCTGTAGAAACTGGTAGGTAATCCGAGAGTTGTGCACAGAGTCCGTGTCCAGGGCTATCACCTTGGAGACCAGAGAGCCTTTATCAGTGGATCTGGGGATCTTTTCCTCCACCACTGAGCCATGTGCACGCCACGGAGAGACAATGACTGGAGCGTTGTCATTCTGGTCCACAATAATGATGTGGACAGTCACGTTGCTGCTGAGTGGAGGAGAGCCAGAGTCTCTGGCCTCGATGTGGAAGAGAAACTCCTTCTCTATCTCATAGTCAAAGGTTTTCAGTGCATAAAGATTCCCGTTCTCTGGGTTGATGGAGAACAGCATGGACATGGAGGTGTTGGCTATCTCCTTCTCTAGGATGAAGTAGACTAGATACTGGTTTTCATGGAGGTCAGGGTCAAACGCAGTGAGTGAACTGAGCAGGGCTCCAGGTGCGTTATTCTCCAAGACACGAATAGTATAAAATGACTGAGGGAACTGAGGAACATTGTCATTAACATCCAGCAGCTCTAAAGTCATAGTCTCATTGTCAGATAAAGGAGGAGAACCTCTGTCTGTGACAGTGAAAGTGATGTCATATTCTGGAACCTTCTCACGGTCTAAAGGCTCTGAGACCACTAACTCATAATAGTTATCAGAGGATTCCCTCAGTTTGAAAGGCATCTTATCTGGAATATGAAGATCAACCACTCCGTTGTCTCCTGAGTCTTTGTCATTAACACTAACTACTGCTATCACTGTGTCTAATTCTATGTTTTCACTGACTGGACTCTGAAATGACTTAATAGATATTTCTGGGTGATTATCATTCATGTCTTCAACCAGAATCTTTATTGTACATTGTCCTGATAAACTATTTTCTCCTTTATCAGTTGCTATAACTTCCATATCATAAATCCTGAAATCTTCATAATTTAACATTCCTTTAACATTAATCTCACCAGTGGAAGGATTCAGATTAAATGTTTCTTGTGTTTTCTCTGATGTATATAAACTGTATGAATATGTTATATCAGAGTTTGATCCAGCATCTAAGTCTGTTGCATTAAGATGAATAACGAGGCTTCCAATGGGAGAATTTTCCATTATTTTAACATTATATATTGATTTGTCAAATGTAGGAGCGTTGTCATTTGTATCCGAAACATGAACAATAACACTTGCAGTACCTGAACGAGCAGGTGTGCCTCCATCTACAGCTGTGAGGATTAAATTATGAACAGCCTGCTGCTCTCGGTCTAAACTTTTTATTAAAATTAATTCAGCCAACTTTGACTCCTCTCTTCCGGTCTGAATTTCAATATTAAAATGTTCACTTTCACTCAAATGATACGTTTTAACCGAATTACTTCCAACATCTGGATCGACTGCATTGCTGAGAGAGAATCTCTCCCCTTTCGGCGTTGACTCGGATATATCTAAATGAATGGCGTCTCTCCGGAATTGTGGGGCGTTGTCGTTCATATCCAAAATTTCTACTTCGATATTAAAAATTCGTAGTGGATTTTCTAGTGTTACCTCCATTCTAAGATAGCAAGATGCTGACGACTTTGAAGGACAAATATATTCCCTGTCAATCTTCTCAGCAATATACAGCTCACCAGTCTCTTTGTTCACATCCAGATATTTTTTGTTCGCAATAATGTCCAAACGCATCTTCCTCTGATTCAGTGTTTTAACATCCAAGCTGAGATCAGATGCAAGATTTGCGACAATTGATCCTCCTTTCATCTCCTCTGGTATTGAATAATGAGTCACTGAAGTCGATATTTGTTGAATGAACGGAGAAAAGAGAAAAACGAGTAGAACGTACCTCTGGCAGGCCGGCATTGTTACGAAGGATCCCATTGTCGTGTGTGTTATCGCAGTTTTGAGCATACGATGTGTGTTTCCAGTGCAGTCCGCTTATTTTATATCGGCCTCTATCCCGAACGTTTTCTATTTCTAATCTCTGGAATATTTTGGCGCAGAAAACGGAGACCGCATTTCCGAGTAGAGCTTCAGCACCACGGAGCTATCCGTTTCTATTCACGATCTGCCCTGATGACACGACTCGCCGTCATGGCGTCTGTGCTGGTTTATTATCAACAAAATAGCGACACCCTTCATGATTCACGTGACCCGTAAAACTGTGTTGAACATGATGCGATTTATTATTAGTTGTTGCAGTTAAATTGTGAAATAAGCATGACTTATCACAGCAAATTATGATGAAAAATAATTTAATATGACCTAATAATAATAGTCCATAATCACCTGATGATGCTTTCTTGTCTTGGACTTTGATAAAACCCTAATGTAATTTAGAGTTATGAATACTTGTAAATTGATGAATACTATGTATGAAAGAATGTGTAGTTTGACTCCTACCTGCAGAGTAGAAGCAGCTGAGCCACTAGTCTCTGACACCCCTGTGCTTCTTGGTAAACTGGACACGATGTATCTGGAGCCCTTTGGTACAGGCTGTCTGATCACCAGCTTTCCTTTCCTGGTCTCTGCTAGAAACAGACTGTACCAGTAGGCATCGTTGGAGACCAGAGTGGAGTCAGCGATGGTGGAGTTCCTCTCACTGATCACACTGTTCCTGCAGGGAGGAGCTGCTTTGCTGGGTTTGGGTTTCTGACACTTGAGCACGATGGTGACCAATATGGTGATCAGCAGGAGAAAAGACACCGAGCCCAGACCAATGACCAAATACAGGTTTAGGTCAGAGAAGATGTCGTATTCTAGAGGCACCTCAGTCATGTCAGAGTAGGCCTTAACAGCAGTCTCCACTGTGGACAGCTTGATGGTGACTGTAGCAGAGAGAGCAGGCTCCCCGTTGTCCTTGGCAACAACAACCAGTCGCTGGTGTCGTGGATCTCTGTAGCTGAACATCCTCATAGTCCGGATCTCTCCGTTGTATTGGTCCAGACTGAACAAGGTGGCGTCAGTCACCTGTAGAAACTGGTAGGTAATCCGAGAGTTGTGCACAGAGTCTGTGTCCAGGGCTATCACCTTGGAGACCAGAGAGCCTTTATCAGTGGATCTGGGGATCTTTTCCTCCACCACTGAGCCATGTGCACGCCACGGAGAGACAATGACTGGAGCGTTGTCATTCTGGTCCACAATAATGATGTGGACAGTCACGTTGCTGCTGAGTGGAGGAGAGCCAGAGTCTCTGGCCTCGATATGGAAGAGAAACTCCTTCTCTATCTCATAGTCAAAGGTTTTCAGTGCATAAAGATTCCCGTTCTCTGGGTTGATGGAGAACAGCATGGACATGGAGGTGTTGGCTATCTCCTTCTCTAGGATGAAGTAGACTAGATACTGGTTTTCATGGAGGTCAGGGTCAAACGCAGTGAGTGAACTGAGCAGGGCTCCAGGTGCGTTATTCTCCAAGACACGAATAGTATAAAATGACTGAGGGAACTGTGGAACATTGTCATTAACATCCAGCAGCTCTAAAGTCATAGTCTCATTGTCAGATAAAGGAGGAGAACCTCTGTCTGTGACAGTGAAAGTGATGTCATATTCTGGAACCTTCTCACGGTCTAAAGGCTCTGAGACCACTAACTCATAATAGTTATCAGAGGATTCCCTCAGTTTGAAAGGCATCTTATCTGGAATATGAAGATCAACCACTCCGTTGTCTCCTGAGTCTTTGTCATTAACACTAACTACTGCTATCACTGTGTCTAATTCTATGTTTTCACTGACTGGACTCTGAAATGACTTAATAGATATTTCTGGGTGATTATCATTCATGTCTTCAACCAGAATCTTTATTGTACATTGTCCTGATAAACTATTTTCTCCTTTATCAGTTGCTATAACTTCCATATCATAAATCCTGAAATCTTCATAATTTAACATTCCTTTAACATTAATCTCACCAGTGGAAGGATTCAGATTAAATGTTTCTTGTGTTTTTTCTGATGTATATAAACTGTATGAGTATGTTATATCAGAGTTTGATCCAGCATCTAAGTCTGTTGCATTAAGATGAATAACGAGGCTTCCAATGGGAGAATTTTCCATTATATTTATGTTGTAACTTGCTTTTTCAAATGTAGGAGCGTTGTCATTTGTATCTAAAACATGAACAATAATGCTGACAGTACCTGATCGAGCAGGTGTGCCTCCATCTACAGCTGTGAGGATTAAATTATGAACAGCCTGCTGCTCTCGGTCTAAACTCTTTATCAGAATTAATTCGGCAAACTTCGAGCCATCTCTTCCAGTCTGAAGTTCAATATTAAAATGCTCACTTTCACTTAAATGATACGTTTTTACTGAATTACTTCCAACATCTGGATCAACTGCATTGCTGAGAGAGAATCTCTCCCCTTTCGGCGTTGACTCGGATATATCTAAATGAATGGCGTCTCTCCGGAATTGTGGGGCGTTGTCGTTCATATCCAAAATTTCTACTTCGATATTAAAAATTCGTAGTGGATTTTCTAGTATTACCTCCAGTTTCAGGTAGCAAGACGTTAAAGACTTTGTATTGCAGATATATTCTCTGTCAATCTTCTCAACAATATACAGCTCACCAGTCTCTTTGTTCACATCCAGATATTTCTTGTTCGCAATAATGTCCAAACGCATCTTCCTCTGATTCAGTGTTTTAACGTCCAAGCTGAGATCAGATGCAAGATTTGCGACAACTGATCCTTCTTTCATCTCCTCTGGTATTGAATAATGAGTCACTGAAGTGGATATTTGTTGAACGGAACATAAAAGACGAAGAATAATCAGCAGCACGTACCTTTCGCAACTCTGCATTGTTCCAAATAAGCCCATTGTTTTGCGCGTTTTCACTGTTCGATAAACTCAGCTGATATATCGCAGATTTCCGAGTATGTAGATGGTTGCGGTTACGATATCGATCAAAACACACTCGCGAGTCTTAATTCCAAAACAATTGGCTGAAATAAGAGCGTAATGTTGTCGTTTGCCGTTGGCGAGAGTTTCAGCACCACGGGTCTGTCCTTTTCCTGTCGCTGCCGCACTGACGGTACCCATCACGTTCATGCCCTGGATTTTTTCATGTCAACAGCGCCACACTTTGTGCATCGCAATAATAGTTATAAAATATTAAGAAAAAAATAACTTATAACAAAATTTGAATTCAAGACCATACAACTGCAAAAGCGCAGGTTATAAATTTAACTGAATAAACATTGAAACCAGTTAAGAAAATACCAATGTCATAATTATTTGCGTTTACAATAGTTTAGTTGTGCTTTGCATCTCCTTCTGTAATAGGACTTTGTGTAAAATATGAATTAAAACACAATTATATTTGAGAGTTATCTATTTATGAATAATATGAATACCAGACAATGATTAGTGAATTCTCTGTTATAGCATTTTCATGTTTAAGGACTCTTAATAACATGGTCTATTAAAGTATTTCATGAAATGAAAACATGAGATATGTATTTAACGCATTTTAAATCAATTGACCTGCAGAGTAGAAGCTGAGCCACTGGTCTCTGACACCCCTGTACTTCTTGGTGAGCTAAGTATCTGGAGTCCTTTGGCACAGACTGTCTGATCTGAGTTTTCAGCACCACGGAGCTGTCCAGCTGTTTAAAGATCGAGGCGTGTTTTAACATTTAAAGGCAATCTCAATATAAATGACTATTGCTAATAGTATTATTGTTGTTTTTTTTATTTTGTTTTGTTTTGTTTTTTTGTTAGAGGTGCTTTATTTTGTATTTTCCCTCCTTCAATAGTACCTAAAAAAGCCCTTAGTTTCATCTATGGCAGCAAGTTAAATCATGATAAATATGACAAAATAGCCTACAAGAAAACAAGTTTAATTTCATCATACCTGCAGAGTAGAAGCAGCTGAACCACTAGTCTCTGACACCCCTGTGCTTCTTGGTAAACTGGACACGATGTATCTGGAGCCCTTTGGTACAGGCTGTCTGATCACCAGCTTTCCTTTCCTGGTCTCTGCTAGAAACAGACTGTACCAGTAGGCATCGTTGGAGACCAGAGTGGAGTCAGCGATGGTGGAGTTCCTCTCACTGATCACACTGTTCCTGCAGGGAGGAGCTGCTTTGCTGGGTTTGGGTTTCTGACACTTGAGCACGATGGTGACCAATATGGTGATCAGCAGGAGAAAAGACACCGAGCCCAGACCAATGACCAAATACAGGTTTAGGTCAGAGAAGATGTCGTATTCTAGAGGCACCTCAGTCATGTCAGAGTAGGCCTTAACAGCAGTCTCCACTGTGGACAGCTTGATGGTGACTGTAGCAGAGAGAGCAGGCTCCCCGTTGTCCTTGGCAACAACAACCAGTCGCTGGTGTCGTGGATCTCTGTAGCTGAACATCCTCATAGTCCGGATCTCTCCGTTGTATTGGTCCAGACTGAACAAGGTGGCGTCAGTCACCTGTAGAAACTGGTAGGTAATCCGAGAGTTGTGCACAGAGTCTGTGTCCAGGGCTATCACCTTGGAGACCAGAGAGCCTTTATCAGTGGATCTGGGGATCTTTTCCTCCACCACTGAGCCATGTGCACGCCACGGAGAGACAATGACTGGAGCGTTGTCATTCTGGTCCACAATAATGATGTGGACAGTCACGTTGCTGCTGAGTGGAGGAGAGCCAGAGTCTCTGGCCTCGATGTGGAAGAGAAACTCCTTCTCTATCTCATAGTCAAAGGTTTTCAGTGCGTAAAGATTCCCGTTCTCTGGGTTGATGGAGAACAGCATGGACATGGAGGTGTTGGCTATCTCCTTCTCTAGGATGAAGTAGACTAGATACTGGTTTTCATGGAGGTCAGGGTCAAACGCAGTGAGTGAACTGAGCAGGGCTCCAGGTGCGTTATTCTCCAAGACACGAATAGTATAAAATGACTGAGGGAACTGTGGAACGTTGTCATTAACATCCAGCAGCTCTAAAGTCATAGTCTCATTGTCAGATAAAGGAGGAGAACCTCTGTCTGTGACAGTGAACGTGATGTCATATTCTGGAACCTTCTCACGGTCTAAAGGCTCTGAGACCACTAACTCATAATAGTTATCAGAGGATTCCCTCAGTTTGAAAGGCATCTTATCTGGAATATGAAGATCAACCACTCCGTTGTCTCCTGAGTCTTTGTCATTAACACTAACTACTGCTATCACTGTGTCTAATTCTATGTTTTCACTGACTGGACTCTGAAATGACTTAATAGATATTTCTGGGTGATTATCATTCATGTCTTCAACCAGAATCTTTATTGTACATTGTCCTGATAAACTATGTTCTCCTTTATCAGTTGCTATAACTTCCATATCATAAATCCTGAAATCTTCATAATTTAACATTCCTTTGACGTTAATCTCACCAGTGGAAGGATTCAGATTAAATGTTTCTTGTGTTTTCTCTGATGTATATAAACTGTATGAGTATGTTATGTCAGAGTTTGACCCCTCATCTAAGTCTGTTGCATTAAGATGAATAACGAGGCTTCCAATGGGAGAATTTTCCATTATTTTAACATTATATATTGATTTGTCAAATGTAGGAGCGTTGTCATTTGTATCTGAAACATGAACAATAACACTCGCAGTACCTGATCGAGCAGGTGTGCCTCCATCTACAGCTGTGAGGATTAAATTATGAACAGCCTGCTGCTCTCGGTCTAAACTCTTTATTAAAATTAATTCAGCCAACTTTGACTCCTCTCTTCCGGTCTGAATTTCAATATTAAAATGTTCACTTTCGCTTAGATGATACGTTTTTACTGAATTACTTCCAACATCTGGATCAACAGCATTGCTGAGAGAGAATCTCTCCCCTTTCGGCGTTGACTCGGATATATCTAAATGAATGGCGTCTCTCCGGAATTGTGGGGCGTTGTCGTTCATATCCAAAATTTCTACTTCGATATTAAAAATCCGTAGTGGATTTTCTAGTGTCACTTCCAGTCTAAGATAGCAAGATGCTGACGACTTTGTATTGCAAATATATTCCCTGTCAATCTTCTCAGCAATATACAGCTCACCAGTCTCTTTGTTCACATCCAGATATTTCTTGTTCGCAATAATGTCCAAACGCATCTTCCTCTGATTCAGTGTTTTAACGTCCAAGCTGAGATCAGATGCAAGATTTGCGACAACGGACCCTTCTTTCATCTCCTCTGGTATTGAATAATGAGTCACTGAAGTGGATATTTGTTGAACGGAACATAAAAGAGGAAGAATAATCAGCAGCACGTACCTTTCGCAACTCCGCATTGTTCCAAATAAGCCCATTGTTTTGCGCGTTTTCACTGTTCGATAAACTCAGCTGATATATCGCAGATTTCCGAGTATGTAGATGGTTGCGGTTACGATATCGATCAAAACACACTCGCGAGTCTTAATTCCAAAACAATTGGCTGAAATAAGAGCGTAATGTTGTCGTTTGCCGTTGGCGAGAGTTTCAGCACCACGGGTCTGTCCTTTTCCTGTCGCTGCCGCACTGACGGTACCCATCACGTTCATGCCCTGGATTTTTTCATGTCAACAGCGCCACACTTTGTGCATCGCAATAATAGTTATAAAATATTAAGAAAAAAATAACTTATAACAAAATTTGAATTCAAGACCATACAACTGCAAAAGCGCAGGTTATAAATTTAACTGAATAAACATTGAAACCAGTTAAGAAAATACCAATGTCATAATTATTTGCGTTTACAATAGTTTAGTTGTGCTTTGCATCTCCTTCTGTAATAGGACTTTGTGTAAAATATGAATTAAAACACAATTATATTTGAGAGTTATCTATTTATGAATAATATGAATACCAGACAATGATTAGTGAATTCTCTGTTATAGCATTTTCATGTTTAAGGACTCTTAATAACATGGTCTATTAAAGTATTTCATGAAATGAAAACATGAGATATGTATTTAACGCATTTTAAATCAATTGACCTGCAGAGTAGAAGCTGAGCCACTGGTCTCTGACACCCCTGTACTTCTTGGTGAGCTAAGTATCTGGAGTCCTTTGGCACAGACTGTCTGATCTGAGTTTTCAGCACCACGGAGCTGTCCAGCTGTTTAAAGATCGAGGCGTGTTTTAACATTTAAAGGCAATCTCAATATAAATGACTATTGCTAATAGTATTATTGTTGTTTTTTTTATTTTGTTTTGTTTTGTTTTTTTGTTAGAGGTGCTTTATTTTGTATTTTCCCTCCTTCAATAGTACCTAAAAAAGCCCTTAGTTTCATCTATGGCAGCAAGTTAAATCATGATAAATATGACAAAATAGCCTACAAGAAAACAAGTTTAATTTCATCATACCTGCAGAGTAGAAGCAGCTGAACCACTAGTCTCTGACACCCCTGTGCTTCTTGGTAAACTGGACACGATGTATCTGGAGCCCTTTGGTACAGGCTGTCTGATCACCAGCTTTCCTTTCCTGGTCTCTGCTAGAAACAGACTGTACCAGTAGGCATCGTTGGAGACCAGAGTGGAGTCAGCGATGGTGGAGTTCCTCTCACTGATCACACTGTTCCTGCAGGGAGGAGCTGCTTTGCTGGGTTTGGGTTTCTGACACTTGAGCACGATGGTGACCAATATGGTGATCAGCAGGAGAAAAGACACCGAGCCCAGACCAATGACCAAATACAGGTTTAGGTCAGAGAAGATGTCGTATTCTAGAGGCACCTCAGTCATGTCAGAGTAGGCCTTAACAGCAGTCTCCACTGTGGACAGCTTGATGGTGACTGTAGCAGAGAGAGCAGGCTCCCCGTTGTCCTTGGCAACAACAACCAGTCGCTGGTGTCGTGGATCTCTGTAGCTGAACATCCTCATAGTCCGGATCTCTCCGTTGTATTGGTCCAGACTGAACAAGGTGGCGTCAGTCACCTGTAGAAACTGGTAGGTAATCCGAGAGTTGTGCACAGAGTCTGTGTCCAGGGCTATCACCTTGGAGACCAGAGAGCCTTTATCAGTGGATCTGGGGATCTTTTCCTCCACCACTGAGCCATGTGCACGCCACGGAGAGACAATGACTGGAGCGTTGTCATTCTGGTCCACAATAATGATGTGGACAGTCACGTTGCTGCTGAGTGGAGGAGAGCCAGAGTCTCTGGCCTCGATGTGGAAGAGAAACTCCTTCTCTATCTCATAGTCAAAGGTTTTCAGTGCATAAAGATTCCCGTTCTCTGGGTTGATGGAGAACAGCATGGACATGGAGGTGTTGGCTATCTCCTTCTCTAGGATGAAGTAGACTAGATACTGGTTTTCATGGAGGTCAGGGTCAAACGCAGTGAGTGAACTGAGCAGGGCTCCAGGTGCGTTATTCTCCAATACACGAATAGTATAAAATGACTGAGGGAACTGTGGAACGTTGTCATTAACATCCAGCAGCTCTAAAGTCATAGTCTCATTGTCAGATAAAGGAGGAGAACCTCTGTCTGTGACAGTGAAAGTGATGTCATATTCTGGAACCTTCTCACGGTCTAAAGGCTCTGAGACCACTAACTCATAATAGTTATCAGAGGATTCCCTCAGTTTGAAAGGCATCTTATCTGGAATATGAAGATCAACCACTCCGTTGTCTCCTGAGTCTTTGTCATTAACACTAACTACTGCTATCACTGTGTCTAAATCTATGTTTTCACTGACTGGACTCTGAAATGACTTAATAGATATTTCTGGGTGATTATCATTCATGTCTTCAACCAGAATCTTTATTGTACATTGTCCTGATAAACTATGTTCTCCTTTATCAGTTGCTATAACTTCCATATCATAAATCCTGAAATCTTCATAATTTAACATTCCTTTAACATTAATCTCACCAGTGGAAGGATTCAGATTAAATGTTTCTTGTGTTTTTTCTGATGTATATAAACTGTATGAGTATGTTATATCAGAGTTTGATCCAGCATCTAAGTCTGTTGCATTAAGATGAAAAACGAGGCTTCCAATGGGAGAATTTTCCATTATTTTAACATTATATATTGATTTGTCAAATGTAGGAGCGTTGTCATTTGTATCCGAAACATGAACAATAACACTTGCAGTACCTGAACGAGCAGGTGTGCCTCCATCTACAGCTGTGAGGATTAAATTATGAACAGCCTGCTGCTCTCGATCTAAACTTTTTATTAAAATTAATTCAGCAAACTTTGACTCCTCTCTTCCGGTCTGAATTTCAATATTAAAATGTTCACTTTCGCTTAGATGATACGTTTTTACTGAATTAGTTCCAACATCTGGATCGACAGCATTGCTGAGAGAGAATCTCTCCCCTTTCGGCGTTGACTCGGATATATCTAAATGAATGGCGTCTCTCCGGAATTGTGGGGCGTTGTCGTTCATATCCAAAATTTCTACTTCGATATTAAAAATTCGTAGTGGATTTTCTAGTGTTACCTCCATTCTAAGGTAGCAAGATGACTTGGCAGGACAAATATATTCTCTGTCAATCTTCTCAACAATATACAGCTCACCAGTTTCTTTGTTCACATCCAGATATTTTTTGTTCGCAATAATGTCCAAACGCATCTTCCTCTGATTCAGTGTTTTAACGTCCAAGCTGAGATCAGATGCAAGATTTGCGACAATTGATCCTTCTTTCATCTCCTCTGGTATTGAATAATGAGTCACTGAAGTCGATATTTGTTGAATGAACGGAGAAAAGAGAAAAACGAGTAGAACGTACCTCTGGCAGGCCGGCATTGTTACGAAGGATCCCATTGTCGTGTGTGTTACCGCAGTTTTGAGCATACGATGTGTGTTTCCAGTGCAGTCCGCTTTTTTTATATCGGCCTGTATCCCGAACGTTTTCTATTTCTAATCTCTGAAATATTTTGGCGCAGAAAACGGAGACCGCATTTCCGAGTAGAGCTTCAGCACCACGGAGCTATCCGTTTCTATTCACGATCTGCCCTGATGACACGACTCGCCGTCATGGCGTCTGTGCTGGTTTACTAACAACTAAAGAGCGACACCCTTCATGATTCACGTGACTCGTAAAACTGTGTTGAACATGATGCGATTTATTATTAGTTGTTGTAGTTAAATTGTGAAATAAACATGAGTTATCACAGCAAATAGTGATAAAAAATAATTTAACATGACCTATTAATAATAGTCCATAATCACCTGATGATGCTTTCTTGTCTTGGACTTTGATAAAACCCTAATGTAATTTAAATTTATGAATACTTGTAAATTGATGAATACTATGTATGAAAGAATGTGTAGTTTGACTCCTACCTGCAGAGTAGAAGCAGCTGAACCACTAGTCTCTGACACCCCTGTGCTTCTTGGTAAACTGGACACGATGTATCTGGAGCCCTTTGGTACAGGCTGTCTGATCACCAGCTTTCCTTTCCTAGTCTCTGCTAGAAACAGACTGTACCAGTAGGCATCGTTGGAGACCAGAGTGGAGTCAGCGATGGTGGAGTTCCTCTCACTGATCACACTGTTCCTGCACGGAGGAGCTGCTTTGCTGGGTTTGGGTTTCTGACACTTGAGCACGATGGTGACCAATATGGTGATCAGCAGGAGAAAAGACACCGAGCCCAGACCAATGACCAAATACAGGTTTAGGTCAGAGAAGATGTCGTATTCTAGAGGCACCTCAGTCATGTCAGAGTAGGCCTTAACAGCAGTCTCCACTGTGGACAGCTTGATGGTGACTGTAGCAGAGAGAGCAGGCTCCCCGTTGTCCTTGGCAACAACAACCAGTCGCTGGTGTCGTGGATCTCTGTAGCTGAACATCCTCATAGTCCGGATCTCTCCGTTGTATTGGTCCAGACTGAACAAGGTGGCGTCAGTCACCTGTAGAAACTGGTAGGTAATCCGAGAGTTGTGCACAGAGTCTGTGTCCAGGGCTATCACCTTGGAGACCAGAGAGCCTTTATCAGTGGATCTGGGGATCTTTTCCTCCACCACTGAGCCATGTGCACGCCACGGAGAGACAATGACTGGAGCGTTGTCATTCTGGTCCACAATAATGATGTGGACAGTCACGTTGCTGCTGAGTGGAGGAGAGCCAGAGTCTCTGGCCTCGATGTGGAAGAGAAACTCCTTCTCTATCTCATAGTCAAAGGTTTTCAGTGCGTAAAGATTCCCGTTCTCTGGGTTGATGGAGAACAGCATGGACATGGAGGTGTTGGCTATCTCCTTCTCTAGGATGAAGTAGACTAGATACTGGTTTTCATGGAGGTCAGGGTCAAACGCAGTGAGTGAACTGAGCAGGGCTCCAGGTGCGTTATTCTCCAATACACGAATAGTATAAAATGACTGAGGGAACTGAGGAACATTGTCATTAACATCCAGCAGCTCTAAAGTCATAGTCTCATTGTCAGATAAAGGAGGAGAACCTCTGTCTGTGACAGTGAAAGTGATGTCATATTCTGGAACCTTCTCACGGTCTAAAGGCTCTGAGACCACTAACTCATAATAGTTATCAGAGGATTCCCTCAGTTTGAAAGGCATCTTATCTGGAATATGAAGATCAACCACTCCGTTGTCTCCTGAGTCTTTGTCATTAACACTAACTACTGCTATCACTGTGTCTAATTCTATGTTTTCACTGACTGGACTCTGAAATGACTTAATAGATATTTCTGGGTGATTATCATTCATGTCTTCAACCAGAATCTTTATTGTACATTGTCCTGATAAACTGTGTTCTCCTTTATCAGTTGCTATAACTTCCATATCATAAATCCTGAAATCTTCATAATTTAACATTCCTTTAACATTAATCTCACCAGTGGAAGGATTCAGATTAAATGTTTCTTGTGTTTTCTCTGATGTATATAAACTGTATGAGTATGTTATATCAGAGTTTGACCCCTCATCTAAGTCTGTTGCATTAAGATGAATAACGAGGCTTCCAATGGGAGAATTTTCCATTATTTTAACATTATATATTGATTTGTCAAATGTAGGAGCGTTGTCATTTGTATCCGAAACATGAACAATAACACTTGCAGTACCTGATCGAGCAGGTGTACCTCCATCTACAGCTGTGAGGATTAAATTATGAACAGCCTGCTGCTCTCGGTCTAAACTCTTCGTTACGATCAAATCAGCAAACTTTGAGCCTTCTCTCCCTGTCTGAACTTCAATATTAAAATGTTCACTTTCGCTTAGATGATACGTTTTTACTGAATTAGTTCCAACATCTGGATCGACAGCATTGCTGAGAGAGAATCTCTCCCCTTTCGGCGTTGACTCGGATATATCTAAATGAATGGCGTCTCTCCGGAATTGCGGGGCGTTGTCGTTCATATCCAAAATTTCTACTTCGATATTAAAAATTCGTAGTGGATTTTCTAGTGTCACTTCCAGTCTAAGATAGCAAGATGCTGACGACTTGGTAGGGCAAATATATTCTCTGTCAATCTTCTCAGCAATATACAGCTCACCAGTCTCTTTGTTCACATCCAGATATTTTTTGTTTCCAATAATGTCCAAACGCATCTTCCTCTGATTCAGTGTTTTAACGTCCAAGCTGAGATCAGATGCAAGATTTGCGACAATTGATCCTTCTTTCATCTCCTCTGGTATTGAATAATGAGTCACTGAAGTCGATATTTGTTGAATGAACGGAGAAAAGAGAAAAACGAGTAGAACGTACCTCTGGCAGGCCGGCATTGTTACGAAGGATCCCATTGTCGTGTGTGTTACCGC
This sequence comes from Eupleurogrammus muticus, assembly GCA_036785175.1. Classification (NCBI taxonomy): domain Eukaryota; kingdom Metazoa; phylum Chordata; class Actinopteri; order Scombriformes; family Trichiuridae; genus Eupleurogrammus; species Eupleurogrammus muticus. The sequence continues at coordinate 22,814,564 of JAYKQN010000004.1, read as the reverse complement.
AGTTTTGAGCATACGATGTGTGTTTCCAGTGCAGTCCGCTTATTTTATATCGGCCTCTATCCCGAACGTTTTCTATTTCTAATCTCTGGAATATTTTGGCGCAGAAAACGGAGACCGCATTTCCGAGTAGAGCTTCAGCACCACGGAGCTATCCGTTTCTATTCACGATCTGCCCTGATGACACGACTCGCCGTCATGGCGTCTGTGCTGCTTTACTAACAACAAAATAGCGACACCCTTCATGATTCACGTGACTCGTAAAACTGTGTTGAACATGATGCGATTTATTATTAGTTGTTGTGGTTAAAATTGTGAAATAAGCATGACTTATCACAGCAAATTATGATGAAAAATAATTTAATATGACCTATTAATAATAGTCCATAATCACCTGATGATGCTTTCTTGTCTTGGACTTTGATAAAACCCTAATGTAATTTAGAGTTATGAATACTTGTAAATTGATGAATACTATGTATGAAAGAATGTGTAGTTTGACTCCTACCTGCAGAGTAGAAGCAGCTGAACCACTAGTCTCTGACACCCCTGTGCTTCTTGGTAAACTGGACACGATGTATCTGGAGCCCTTTGGTACAGGCTGTCTGATCACCAGCTTTCCTTTCCTGGTCTCTGCTAGAAACAGACTGTACCAGTAGGCATCGTTGGAGACCAGAGTGGAGTCAGCGATGGTGGAGTTCCTCTCACTGATCACACTGTTCCTGCAGGGAGGAGCTGCTTTGCTGGGTTTGGGTTTCTGACACTTGAGCACGATGGTGACCAATATGGTGATCAGCAGGAGAAAAGACACCGAGCCCAGACCAATGACCAAATATAGGTTTAGGTCAGAGAAGATGTCGTATTCTAGAGGCACCTCAGTCATGTCAGAGTAGGCCTTAACAGCAGTCTCCACTGTGGACAGCTTGATGGTGACTGTAGCAGAGAGAGCAGGCTCCCCGTTGTCCTTGGCAACAACAACCAGTCGCTGGTGTCGTGGATCTCTGTAGCTGAACATCCTCATAGTCCGGATCTCTCCGTTGTATTGGTCCAGACTGAACAAGGTGGCGTCAGTCACCTGTAGGAACTGGTAGGTAATCCGAGAGTTGTGCACAGAGTCCGTGTCCAGGGCTATCACCTTGGAGACCAGAGAGCCTTTATCAGTGGATCTGGGGATCTTTTCCTCCACCACTGAGCCATGTGCACGCCACGGAGAGACAATGACTGGAGCGTTGTCATTCTGGTCCACAATAATGATGTGGACAGTCACGTTGCTGCTGAGTGGAGGAGAGCCAGAGTCTCTGGCCTCGATGTGGAAGAGAAACTCCTTCTCTATCTCATAGTCAAAGGTTTTCAGTGCGTAAAGATTCCCGTTCTCTGGGTTGATGGAGAACAGCATGGACATGGAGGTGTTGGCTATCTCCTTCTCCAGGATGAAGTAGACTAGATACTGGTTTTCATGGAGGTCAGGGTCAAACGCAGTGAGTGAACTGAGCAGGGCTCCAGGTGCGTTATTCTCCAAGACACGAATAGTATAAAATGACTGAGGGAACTGAGGAACATTGTCATTAACATCCAGCAGGTGCACAGTTATTGTTTCATTATCAGATAATGGTGGTGTTCCTGCATCTTTCACAATCAGTGTGATGTCATATTCAGGTTTTGATTCACGATCCAAGGCTTCGGACACTATGAGCTTATAATGGTCGGGCCTGTCTGCAGACTTGTTAAGAATAAAGGGCATGGGTTTATTTATGGATAAACTTACTTTTCCATTATCACCTGTATCTCTGTCACTTATGTCAACCAAAGCTATAACACTCCCCACCGGGATGTTCTCGTCCACCGTGTTTTTAACAGACTGTATTGTGATTTCTGGATAATTGTCATTCATATCTGTCACGTGAACGACTACTTTACATTGGCCTAACAAGGGATAGGCCCCTTTATCCCTTGCTTCAATATGCATCTCATACATTTTCATATCCTCATAGTCTATAGTACCCTTCACAGTAATCTCTCCTGTGTTGGGATTTAGTGCAAATATATCTTGTGTTTTTTCTGACGTGTAAAGGGTAAATGAATACACTATCTCTGCATTCTGACCTTCGTCAAGATCCGTGGCGTTAAGCTTCAGCACTGTTGTTCCGATTGGTGAATTTTCAGTCATGTTAATCGTGTATGTTTGCTTCTCAAACCGAGGAGGGTTGTCGTTTGTATCTTGTACTCTAACGATTATATTGGCTGTGCCGGAGCGCACGGGGACTCCTCCATCCACAGCAGTCAGGATTAAATTATGAGCAGCACGCTCCTCTCTGTCTAAAGACTTAGTTAACACCAAATCAACATATTGAGTTCCATCACTGCCCGTCTGTATTTCAATAGTGAAATGTTCACTGACGCTGAGCTTGTATGTTTTAATTGTATTTATCCCAACATCTGGATCCACAGCATTCGGTAGGGAGAATCTCTCTCCTGGTGTTGCAGATTCTGAAACGTCTAGCTCTACTCTGTCGCGCCGAAAATGTGGCGCATTGTCATTTATGTCCGTTATCCCAAGCTCAATGTTGAAGATACGTAACGGGCTTTCTATGATAACATCAAGCTTCAGAAAACAAGAGGTTGTTTTCGCCGGACAGAGATATTCTCTGTCCATTTTTTCCACGATGTACAGCTCCCCAGTCTTTTTATTGACATCAAGATATTTTTTGTTGTGGAAAATATCAAGTTTTACCTCTCGTTGTGCCAAACCTCCAGGCTCAAGTCCCAGATCCGCAGCGAGATTAGCGACAACAGAGCCCCTTTCCATCTCCTCGGCTATGGAATATCGTGTCACAGACAAAGCAGGTGGCCACACTGAACACAGGAGAAAGACAGTGGTCCAAAAACGCATATTTTCTTGTGTAGGAAAAAAAAACGGAGGAAAAAATTCTTGTTGAGCATTTAAACTCTTGCAAATTATTGAGCTCGTGTCTCAGGGCACTGGTCCTAATTTTAAAATAAATAGCCGATCTTCCAGAAAGACGTGTCCTACGCCAATTACATGGGTGTGTCATTGTGCCTGACGGGGCAACAGTGACACCCTGTGGCAGGCTCCTCCTGGTGCTGTAACTATCATAGGAGCGGCTTTGTTGGCCAAGAACTGGTCAAATATCCTTTCGAAGAACAGTAACACTAAGGATTTAGCCATATCATTTAACAAAAATGTTAAATTTTCCGCTAATATTATATTTAAAACTGATTCCTATAAGACAGAATGCCACACGTGTTATGGTGGTGAGTAGGCAGGTGCACACTGCAAGTGAGTCTGCAAATAGACAGGATCTTGGGCAAATGGTCTACACTTAACATGGTAGGGGACCTCAGACAGGCAGCCCCGAGGCTGGGTCAATGGCTGTAACTGATTTGGAGGGTGACCAGGATGAGAACAGGACTGGAGACCGGCGGTTGAAATGCATGACCAGAGTCAGATGCCTATTTCTACAAGTATCTGCTGAAGATAGAAAAAGTCAAATAATTATTTACTTGAATATTCAATTATTGTTTAGTTCCACGTTTTCATCCTGCAGCAAATAAAAAAATATGGCACATATATATTTTACACATTAAGTTTAATCCATACCACCAAGTAATCCATCCATCCATCCATTGTCTATCCCGCTTATTCCCTTTCGGGGTCGCAGGGGTCTGCTGGAGCCTATCCCAGCGCGTTAAGGCGAGAGGCAGGGATACACCCCAGATGGTCGCCAGCCAATCGTGGGGCACACACACCATTCACACACCATTCACTCTCACACTCACACCTATGGGCAATTTAGAGTTTACCAATTAACCTGAGCATGTTTTTTGTATTGTGGGAGGAAACCGGAGTACCCGGGGAAAACCCACGCAGACACGGGGAGAACATGCAAACTCCACACAGAAAGGCCCCAGACGGTCTTGAACCTGCGACCTTCTTGCTGTGAGGCAACAGTGCTACCCACCGCACCACCGTGTCGCCACCACCAAGTAATAATGTAAGCAAATCATATTATATAATACACATATAACTTGACAAATTTCATTAATGAATTATGTACTTGGACCAGAGCTTGGAAATTAACCTATTAAAATTATCTTATATAAATAGTACATTAGTCATTGTCATATTAATCAATATAAAATGTAGATGGTTTAGTGACAAATCATAGTAGGCAAGATGAGAAAGTCAAAAAAATTATAAAATACAGTTTTAAGAAGTCAGGTCTCTTTAGGTCTCTCAAAATGTACATTTTACATTTAATTTAACATTCCATTTGTATAATTTTCTTCTACAAAAATCACAAATTTGTGTGATTTTTTGAATTTTGATAGAAAATGACAAATGGTATTACTGAAATAAATTATTACGGTATAATTTTTTTCCTCATCCAGATTTTAGTTATATTCAATAGAATATAGTATTTGATTAATAATTTTCAACCCACACACTGTTCTCAGTTTTCCAAAAACACAGCCTTGTACTTTTTAAGGTTCCAAAAAATGTATCAGAAATCCTCCATGGGATAACATCGTGAATTGAGCAGATTACAAACCACCTTAATCTAATTATTCAGCAAATAAAACAAGCACTTCAACTCTACCCAGTTGTGTTCAGAGTTGTAGTTACCCTTCAATGCCACTTGGGGGCATCAATGCACCAGGTTTAAGGGCTGTAGTGGCTCAGTTTAAATTATTAAATTATTACACTAACAGAACCTGTAACATTGCACTGACTAAAACCTGAATCTGAATACTCTACTCACACAAAGATTAAGCACAATACCTGTATCTTACATAGGCTACATAATAATTCACATCTGAAACTACTAATGCCTTGCTGTTGTATTTTGCTTTAGTCTCAGGATACAAGTCTTTTATTACAAAAGGGGAACCTTAGAATTCTCTTGTTCGGTTGTTTGTTTGTTTTCCCCTCACACAAATGCAGTATTCATAGGGTTGTTTTGGTTTATGTAATTTTAAACTCAGGTTGTGTGAGACTCAAGACTTCCAATCTACCTGCTGTGCACTGATTCTTACTCAATGATGCCCTCTTCTGGATAAATCTGCTGGCAAGATGGTTATCAAGTCTCACCATATTTATCTGCAATTTCTCATCCTGTGGTGTAAACGACGACTGTATACTTATACTTCACAACACGTCAGAGTAAAATATAGTCATTTTACTCCAATAAAATAATTTATTGCTATCTACTAGTTTTAAGATGTCACAAACACATGAAGAATTGTCATATAAATACCCAACAGAATATGAAGCTAACATGAGCTCTGTCTCACACAGAATTAGAACGTCAAATTAATTTTTGCACATTAGCAATCTAAAAATATAGTACATAATAATATAATACATACCCTTCAAAATACTGAATAAATTTATTGTTAATACTTAACTGTATTTTGCTGTACTCCATGTACTGTCATACCTATTTAGATAACCTTTTCAATACAAAACCATTATTATTATATAACTGATCTGTTATATTTATACTTTGTTAAATGCCTGTTTTACTTAAGGAAAAAATCACTTCTTCAATACCGGCCATAGATTGAATGTGACTTTGGCCAGGGGAAAATACCACCGTGTGTGTGTGTGTGTGTGTGTGTGTGTGTGTGTGTGTGTGTGTATGTGTGTGTGTGTGTGTGTGTTTGTGTGTGTGTGTGTGTGTGTGTGTGTGTGTGTGTGTGTGTGTGTGTGTGTGTGTGTGTGTGTGTGTGTGTGTGTGTGTGCATGTGGGAAAATCTCAAATCTAACATGCACAAGTCTTCATTAAGTGGCATCACACGCGCCCTCTGGTGGGTAACTGAAGAAACTGCAGGTGGCCAGAAAAGGGCCGGCGGTCAGAGCAGATTTCAGCACCACAGCAGTGGACAGCTCCCACAGCGACTGACCAACCAGGTTAAATGATGTGAAGTTACCCGAGATGCCCTGTGTTAACTGTCGTGATGCTGAAACAGAAGATAATGGAGATTGTTTATCTTTTTAGCATTTATTTCCTTCCAATTTCCACACAATGATTGAGAAGAAATTCACATTTGCATTTTAATCTCCAGTTAAGATATACATATACATGTTTCCAAATATGCTTAAAATTTCTTTTTTTTGCTCTTTTTTTGGTTTAATGTCATGTGATAGAGAGTAAGAACATCTTACACCTCTATTTTAGGAACAAAGCTCCATCCCTCACTCATCTGAAAGTAAGCCAAGCTGACCTAAATTCAGCTGCCCCTTCAGCCATCCCTGTGGATCACCTTACCACAGAGGTTAGCCTGCTCTCCCCCCTTGCTCTCTATGGACACCATTTCCTTATTAACGGAATTATTTTCAATCTAAGCCATACAACGACCTAATTACCCTGCTCATTTCTGGCCGGTGGCCAGCTCTCATCTGTTGATGCTAGAAACTAATTCCCTGAGAAGTAAGATGTAAAAGGGCACAGAGAGAGAAGTCACAGGCCCCCAAGCTCACACCCAGGTGTGGCATTTAGATCTGAATCCCCCCTCCCTCCCCTGACGCTTGTATTCGTGTTCCTAGTCTTAATTAAAGTGATATTTCGAGAGAGGAGGTACTGTTTGTTCAGTTAATGAACCCCAGTATTCTCTGAGGGCAAATGGAAATGCAAGCACTCCAATTAGCATATGTTAGCATTTTACTATGTTTATTCCTCACCGTGGAAAACAGCTTACCAAGGCGAAATGCTTTCCGTCTTTGTAAGAGTAGCTGTGGAACTTTTTCACCCCCAAAATAATTGACTCAAACTAATTAGACATAGATCTAGGAAAGTTATATTCAAGTGTTTTATGTGTGCAAATCCCAATCTTTGTTCTTAATATATAAATTATTATATATGCATTGAGATTATATTAGTGAGTGTGCCTGGATCAGTGTACCTGGATCAAGTTAGAGCCTTTGGTTTTAAGAATTGTAGCTGTACAAAATAATACAAGTTGTTTTTACTCAAAGTCAAACCAAAAGATCCACTTCTGATCCAAACCTGTGATAGTGATGTAAATGAAACCTCATTAGAAACATGACTTACAGCAGGCCACACTTACATTCTTTGAAGACATAGAGAAGACCATGTGAAAAAAATACTTTATTTATTGTCATAAATGTATACAGTACATGTTCGGGAACAACTCCTCGTCTTTACATCCTAGTCTGCCTCATGTTGCAGCTTGCATATACATTATCATAATGTTTATCATATTCACACAAGCTCTTTTTGCAAACAAACATAAAAAACACTTCATAAAACATAAAATTATAAATTCAAAAGGATGTGCAAAATTTTTGTCCACTAATGTTTTTAATACATTTTGGATGAAAGAACTGATGTTCCATTTTGATTGTCTAAAATTAATAATAATTCCAACAATAATAATAATAAGTAATAATAATAACAATAATAATATAATAGGCAGACGCATATATTCACCATATTACAGTGGCATGTTACATAAATAGCCATCCAAGTTCATTTCCCATCAGTATTTTTGCTGAGATGAATTGCTCAATTATTATTTTTCTTGAAGAGCTCATTCCCTTTATCCTCTCTCACCTGTTCATTAATGCATGAACTGAAGGGTCTGTTCTGTTTTCATATGAGTTCATCCGTCACTAATCCTCCACTCAGACAGCCATTGAACAGTCAGTCATTGTACAGGTCATTGTTTATAATCGCAGACTCTCCCTGGGGGGACATCTGAAGGCGTCGCTTCTTGCCAAAGGTGGAGAAGGCATTGTGGACGTCCAGCTCACTACGCTGCACCACGGGCCTCAAGGTGCAGAAGCCTGATGGTGTCCCGGGAATGTACACGTTGTGGTGGTAGTCAGGCGGTGGGTGTGGGTGAGGGTGGGGTGGGATCGATGGCTGCTGCTGTTGGGGAGGAGGTGTGCACCGAGGCGTCCACGGACGGGAGGACACTCCACTTGTTGAAGGAGACATCTTATAGTCTGTAGTGGGAGATAAGTGAGGAGAGAAGAAGCCATTATTCTATATTGACCTTCTCGTGCTACTTTATTTGCATGGATCTTATGTAAAACAAGGATCAGTTTTGAGGCTATACATTATGCAATGCAACAAAAGAAGAGGTCAGCGGTGAAAACACAAAAAGGAAATAGTATATAGACAAATTACTAAAGGGAAAATAAATGAATAACAGTCCACTACATTACTGAATGCGGGTGGACATACTGTATCACACTGTAAATGGACACAACCCTAAACGTGTCATGAGGAAGGCGGCTTGCATCGACAGGACCTTTGACCTCTTACCTTTCATGCCTCTCATGTGAGTACCCCAGGTCCAGTACTGTCCAGGCGCCATGGAGGTGACATAGTTTTCCGGGTCTGCGTGCATGGCCTTACGCATAAGGGTGCCGTCCATGTTGATCGAGTTGTAACTGCAAACGAGACAGAAAGCCACCTGCCTGCTATTACAACATATCCATGTGAACACAACATCTACATACTACTTATTGTATAGCGTTACCTTTTGATTGAGGAATTCTGATTCTTTGTAAGTGTCCAGTCTGTGTTTGGCTGCTTCAGCTGCAAAAAAGAACATGGCATTTTAATTGCACTTAATTACTGATAATTGATAGTGCAGTAAATAATGTGCACATTGCTCAAATGTGTATTTTAAACAAATATATCTCATTTCACACCCGTTTTGATAACAAATGCTGTTCATTCTGTCATCCTGAATCACCAGAGGTCAGTGATAACTGACATGAGGAGCAGTCTTTTATAGTCTTTACCCCGAAATAGGGACATGATTCTTTTCAGACGGATCGCGGCTGCCGCCCTGTGGACGTCTCACGGAACGAAATGTTGAAGAGCGGAGGTGGTGTTGCCTTCAGCTACGACTCGCCTGTCACTTAGTTTTGCTTTTATCCTCTGTGGCGCTGCGGAAGGGTGAAGGAAAGCACCCGAGTGACATTTCTTCCCGGTCTGAGTCTCATGGATTCCACGCTCTATTAATTCACTGAAACTTGTTAACAAGGAGAATGCGACGTAGGCGTATTATTAGAATCGGTATTCAAAATACACTCCTCGCCGACTATACGCTACAAAACCAATTAGAACCCCACCGGGATGAAACGAAACATGATTTTAATCTTCAAAGGAAACGCGTGCCAGGGAGAAAATTAAGAAAATTACACACGTCATTGTTTTGTGGATTTTATGCATCATTTTACATTAATATTTGCCTGATGCTCCTCGAGCAAGGTTTTTAATTAAAAGTCTCTCGGAGAGCCTTGGAAAGTTTGCGGTCCGTGTAGCCGTACACGCACGGAGACAGCGCCACGCCACGCATACGTGCACGCACCTGTCCACGCGCGTGCGTGTGCGCGTGCGCGTGTGTGTCTGGGTGTGTATAACCTCTGTTTTCACCTTCAGTTCCTCACTTTCTGCAGGCCTGTGTGTGCATGCTTCGTGTAATAGTTTGATTGCTCTGTCTCTGAGATTGAACGTGTCACCGACGACCTCGCGACGCCTCACGCGGACGCACTGAGGGACACCACCGGGTGAATGAAGGGAGCCAATTAACCAAAGGAAGGACTCTTTTGTCCTGATGGAGCATTATAGCTGCTGGCAGAACAATCCCCGTGACCTCGAAATCCCTCGCGCGGCCAGAGGTGTTTATGTGCCAGTGACCGGACTGACATTTCCTAGTGTGCCTGGTGGAGTCTGGTATCAGAGCTCCGAGTGTGTGTCCCTCTGCGTTCTAATGGAAACAGGGAGACGACAATACGCTTATTTGCGCTCCGCTGCTCCGTCTTTTGGAATTAGAAAACACCGCTGCCAGACATCCTGTCTCCTTAAATCCCCTCTCTCCTTGTCTCCTTCCTTCCCTCCCCCGTTTTCTATTCCACCCCTCCCGTTCCCCACCCTTGCTCGACAAATATGAATTCACATCTCTCTCCTCTCTCTCTCTCCCTCCCTCCATCTCCAGCTCTCTCCTTGCATTCAGAGGACAACGCCGCGGCCGATCTACACGCGGGCCACGTCTCAGTCCAGCCATGTCCTTGCACCCTCTCCTTCTCCTTGCTCCCTCCCCTCTCGATGTCCTCCCCTGTCTCCCCAAAACCGTCCGTTTGCCATTTTTCATCAATAATGGACAGCTCCCTCTGCCCCCCCCCCCCCCCCCTGCTCCCCCACCCCCATCGCGAATACGCCACATTGTGTGTAGTATAATGGTTCGGCTGTGCCCTTGAGGCATAGTTAGTGAGGTTATCTGTCCTATATTGTTAGTTGGAGAACAAGGCGGAGTGTTGCCCGACTGGTCGCGCAAGAATTGTCTGAACCCTAGGCAAATTAATTCAAACTACCACTGCTATTCACCTTGTCCGTCACGTGTAACCTTGACTTTTTTTGTTCAAACTCAGGTGTGTGTGCTGGGAGCAGGTTAATGTGTCCCTTCAGGAAGGCGCGCGGCAATGACACTGGATGATGGAGACATCCATCTCGCAGGTCACAGCCTATTCAGATTAAGTTTATGAATTATTATTAAAAAAAGCCCCCTCCTCCTCCTGCTCCCCCCCCCCCCATCTCATACAGCTGGAAATGACAGCAGAACCCTGAACACAGGAGTCAACTTCTCCTTCTCCAGTCTCCTCTTCCTCTCGCATAGTAATTGATATCTCACTTCATTCTGTAAGGACGATAGGACACGGCAGGCTCGTGGCGTGTTATGCTCCGTGGAAGTCACAGCTCCACTATTTCATTAACGTGCCAATTAAAATGTAATCTCACATCGTCTCATTTCATTTCCCTGCCGTGCAGAGCATCGCCGTCTTCTGCACAATTAGGCTAAATTATTGCCATAATTATAACAACGAGTCGAGGCGACATGCTGCGTGAAACTCAGAAGAAAACAGCGGCTTGTGCCCAAGTTGGGTATAAAAACCGATGTGACCTTCATGGGAGAATGACACAGTCTAGACTCGCACTGACAGGGATGTTGCTGTGGCAGCAGTGGGTGAAACAGTCGCTTGTGAGTGTAACATACGCTGCTTTTCACTGTACCTCGTTGGGGGTAGTCGCTCCGTTGTTCACAGACGCGCTCCGGCTTTGCGCGTTCCACGAGTTTTCTGCGCTCTTCGCCTCGTTGTTCCTCGGCGTGCTGCCCGGGCTGCACGGCTTCAGAAACATAAAGTCACTTTTGGCGGATTCCGGGGTCAGACACACTTTATAACAATAGGACTGAGACAGGCTGCTGTTGCCGTTCGCCTCCATACAGTTCGTGGGCACTTTGGCCGCGGATGAAATCTGCAGGTTGATGTTGGATTTCTTGAACACCTCTGGGGGCGGCTCAGGCTGGAACCCGCCGCAACAGCAGCAGGCGAACGGCGGGAGGTTATACCCGCTGACCGCCTCTCTGTCCTTGTAGCACTTAACAGCGGCCAGCACGATAATAGCCACCAGGAATATTAGCGATATGGTGCTCAGTGACACGATCAAGTACAGAGCGAGGTTTGAGGGGGGCTGTGGGCTGAGTGTGAGGTCCCCGAAATCTGACAGCGACTCGGGCACGCTGTCTACCACCGTGAGGACAATGGAAACGGTGGCGGAGAGCGGCGGCTGCCCGTTGTCCTTGACTAATATCACCAGTCTTTGTCTTGTTGCGTCTTTTTCCACCAAACGGCGAATAGTCCTGATTTCCCCCGTGTACAGCGCCACGCTGAACAGCCCCGGATCCGTGGCCAGCAGCACCTGATAGGACAGCCGCGAGTTCTGACCTGCGTCCGCGTCCAGCGCCGTTATTTTGGTAACGAGATAGCCAGCGTCCACCGAGCGCGGAACCACCTCCGTGGCCACGGTGCCGTTCTTGGGCAGCGGGGATACGATGATGGGCGCGTTGTCGTTCTGGTCCAAAACAAAGACGTTGACAGTGACATTGCTGGCGAGAGGAGGGAAACCTGCATCCTGCGCCTGTACCAGAATCTGAAAGTTTCGAAGTTGCTCATAATCAAAAGAGCGCAGTGCGTAGATGTTGCCGTTGTCCGAGTTGATGGAGACATAAGTGGACACCGGCATGCCCTGGATCTGACCCTCGAGAATAGAATAGGACAGATAGGCGTTCTGGTTAGAATCGGGGTCGAACGCAGTCACAGAGCAAATGGAAGCGCCCGGGGCGTTATTCTCGGTCACATAAACTGTGTATGAAGGTTGCGAGAACCGCGGGGGGTTGTCATTAATGTCGGACACTTGAACCAGTATGGTTTTCCTGGTGGAGAGCGAAGGCGAGCCCAAGTCGCGGGCTGTGAGGGTGATGTTGTATTCGGACACCGCTTCCCTGTCCAGATACTCGCTTGTCACCAGAGTGTAGTAGTTTTTAAAGGATGAGTGGAGCTGAAAGGGCACGTTGCTCGGAATCTGGCAGTCGACGTCCCCGTTCTCTCCCGAGTCCCGGTCCATGACACTGATAACAGCTATCACCGTGCCCGGTGGCGCGTCCTCCTGCACTGGAGTGGACACTGATGTGAGGATGACTTCGGGTGCGTTGTCATTCACGTCCAGAATGTCAACCAGCACTTTACTGTGCACGGCCACAGCCGACGGGCCCCTGTCTTTCGCCTGCACGTACAGCTCATACACGCTGGCTTTCTCGTAGTCCACAACACCCTTCACTCTGACTTCGCCCGTGTACGGGTCCACGCTGAACAGTTCGCGCACCTTGAGCGGTGCGTGCCCGCTGAAGGCGTAGGTCACCTCCCCGTTCGAGCCCTCGTCCAGGTCTGTGGCGTTCAGCTTCAGCACCAGCGTCCCCCTCGGCGCGTTCTCCACCAGGCTCGCGCGGTAAACCGAGCGATCAAATACGGGCACGTTGTCGTTCGCGTCTAACACGGTGATGGTTATCAGCGCAGTCCCGGAGCGTTCCGGGGACCCCCCGTCAAAGGCAGTCAGAACCATCTCGTGCCTTTTCTGCTGTTCCCGGTCCAGCGGCGTGTCCAGCACGAGCTCGGCAAACTTGCTTCCGTCGTTGCGCGTCTGGATGTTCAGGATGAAGTGTTCGTTCGCGCTCAGCTGGTAGGAGCGCAGAGAGTTGGTGCCCACGTCCTGGTCCTGCGCACTCTCCAACGGGAAACAGGAGCCGGGCGCAGCCGACTCTGTGATGTCTAGATTAAATTCGCTCCACGGGAAACTGGGGGAGTTGTCGTTTACATCTAAAATCTCCACTTCCACCCTGTACAGTTCTAACGGGTTTTCAATAACCACTTGTAAGTGTAAAAAACAGCTCGGGCTTCGTTCGCAAAGCTCCTCTCTGTCGATCTTTTCGTTGACGAAGAGGATTCCGTTCTCCAAGTTCACTTCTAAATATTGTTTTTTTGCGCCGGAGACTATACGGAAGCGACGAGCTGACAGTTTAGCCACATCCAAGCCCAGGTCCTCGGCGATGTTTCCTACGAAAGCTCCATGCTCCAGCTCCTCGGGAATTGAGTACCGAATTTGCGCAAGAACCAGGTCCACCACACACGCGCACAGAAGCAGACATATAACCAGCCCGGTCACAGGTACCCAGCTGCCTCTGGAGAGTCTGTGATCCATTTTAGCGGCGTGCGTAAAACCACCTCACCCAGACATCATTTGCCTTTAAAAGACATTCAGTTGTACAGCAAAAAAATATATAATGAGAGCAAATAAAGCAGCAGAGCTTCTCCAAAATGAAAAGTCTTGTGATAGAAGTTTGTAACATATATCATATATATGTATAGATAAGTTCACTGGATAGTGAAGCTGGGGGAACGGGAGAGGAGAGTGAAGCTGCTCTGCTTCTCTGTTGTTCCCCACGCGCAACACCGGTGGTGTGTGAACGGGGGAAGCTCGAGCTTTGATTTTCCGGAGGAGCTGGTGGGGAGGCGCGCGCGTGTGTATGTGTGTGTATATGTGTGTTCAGAGAGAGAGAGAGAGAAAGAGAGAGAGAGAAATTGCAAGGGGGTGGACGTAGCTTCTCGCAGCTCCGTATTGGAGGACGCCGACGCGAAGTGCGACTCTAATTACTGTAGACGTTTAACCCTTTCACGTCCTCCTGACCCATTAAATAGACGAGAGGGCAGTAAGTTTGACAGCAAACGCCAGAGTCAGATTTGGATTAGGGAATGAATTGTGTTGTGGGTGTCGTTTTCTAGGCTGCATTTACCAGATGAGGATGGATAAGGATTTGTCTTGTCCACCACAGTCCCTTAAAGGCCGAGGGTGGCAGCGGCATCTTTGATGCATTACAACCTCCATCACAGATTCACAGAGGAAAGTATAAACTACTTCACCGGGGTTCCACTAGCCTACATGTTGCAATACAAAAAAAACAACAACACAAAAACACACAGGCACACATTCGCTTTGCCTCAAATGGGCCAGTGGCCACTGCCAGTAGGCTCGTGGGATTCCATAATGCTTTTTAATGAGGGCCCTTTGAAGATGAATGCCCAGATTGCAAAAACAGTCCCATTCATTAATCATCACACACGAAATTAGGTTTTACAAAAAGAATCTTTGATGGTTCCGAATATTCCATTTTTAATCAATATTTAAATGAGTGCGAGCTATATATTTTGGAGCTTAAAATGATTACAGGGTGCGACATACTAGTGCAAATACGCATTATAGGACTTTATTTCACATAAGTAGGCCCGAACATGTATCAACATAATCAACATAAAAGCAATGTCATAAAGCCTTAATCATACTTGTCTCTAATCAGGTATTATAGTTGGGATTAGTTGAGTATCCCATAGGTGATGTGTTGATGGCAGGGAAAAAATGAGGAGCGCATGCGTGCTCGGTGGATGTTTTCGAGGACTGTGGAGACTTCAGTGGATGAAAGTACAAGCACGGAGCGCTATAGTTTTCATGGGACAAAGCGGACAACTCGGGACTCTTTAGAGTGCGGCACATGTTTGTTCAGATCTAATCTTTCCCCTGTTAGTCCTGGTCTGTCAGACAAGCACTGAACCATAGAGTGAGAACCGAGAGGGGCGGTGTGTGTGTGTGTGTGTGTGTTGGGGGGGGGGGGGGGGGGGGGGGGGGTAAGAGAGAGACGAAAGGATGCCTTTGTGAATCCGGGTTCGTCTCCAGACGGACACGAGTGGCATCCTAATGTACAACGTTGGCTTGAAATCTAAAACTCTAAAAGTCTCTTCTTTGGACTGATGACACAGCCTTGCCCCCCCCCCCCCCCAACCCCAACGTTGGGCTTGTCAGCTATAGAGAGAGGGATGATAAAGAAAGGGGCAATGATTCTTTCTTTTCTTTTTTTTACACCAGATGTTGCCACCACTGGGAAACACACAGAGCCTGACTGCATCTTCTGCATGATGATTGATCCTCTGTAGGACTGATCAGGGATGTCTGAAGTTGCTGTGATCCTCTTTTTTTAACTTGAACAGCAAGCTGCGCTAGTGGGAATGCTTCAACTTGTAGGTCTTTCTGACATTTCTCCTTTATGCAATTGAGAGAATAATGAATGGCTTCAGGAATCAGAGCATGGAGGTGGTAGTGTTTGTATAATTAATCTTCAGCTTGGCATTTAAAGGGGGGTGATAACAAAGGTCATTTCTCAAAGAAAACAGCGTTATCAACCCATTAAGATGCTCGATGTGGAATAAAGAAAAAACATTAGCCTACATAATTAGTATCACTTCTACTTTCTCCAAGGAAAAAAAGTTTTTTTTTGTTTTTTTTTTCGATCTATCCCTCCAACAAGCAAACACCCTCCATTTTCAGGAAAAAAAACTAAAATCCCCAGGTTTAAATAAGCAGAAAACACAATCTGCTTGCAGACTTAACCTCAAGCAGATGGTTAAGCTTCTCCAGAAATGATTACATTTCTGGAAATGGAGGAAAAAAAAACACGCACACACACACACACTCCACTACCAGTTCCATTGCTTCCCCCTTCTTTTAATTAACGGAGTGAAGGATTAGCGTGCAGCTATCCGGGATCAACCGTTCTCCGACGGAAGAATACAAATGTTTTGTGATAAATAATCCCAAAGCACTCCGACCGGCGCTCCCTCGGTGCCTGTTACATTAACATGCATTACACGGAGCATTAAGCCGGTCTCATCCGCCCCTATCGCCTCGCTCACCCATTGTCCGATAGAAAGACAGCCATTACTTTCTCTGGGCCACCTGACCGTGACCCGGGACTCCATAGGGAGAAGGTGGTGGGTGGCACATCCACGAAGATGAAGGATTAATGATGTAAAAGTTTGCAGGTAGTCTTTCATTCACTTAAAAGTAAAGAAGGATGTGTTTTCCCTTTTTCTTTCTTTAAAAAAGGTTTTTAGTTTTGGTTGCCCATAAGCTGCATGTCATTTGTTTTACATGTGTATGTGTACCAGCGGCCCAAGCGAAGCCTTTGTGTTTATTCCTGATCTTGTGGCGCCATCTACTGGTTCATGGCTGATATGTCAGTTTGTGATCACCTCATATCTCTCAGCAGCAGGGTTGTGAGTCACTGAAGTGACACATTAAAAATACACAACACAAACAAGTTCAGCTTCTTGTTCCTCTTCAGTAGACTCATAATCAACTATATTTTCAGTAGCTCGCAATATAGTTATGAGCCAGGAAGATACATAAATAAAGAACATAAAGGAAGATAATAAAAAATAACATACACGAATAAACATAGATTCCCAATTTATTAGTGCTGTCACGGAAAGCAGTTGGCGTTTATAACATTAATATTACATAATGTGTTTTTGTTCATAATGTTGGTGTCACAGTTATAATAGTTTGGAATTATTACTGATTGTTAGTCGCCGTGTACCAGCTAAAAAAGAAAAGGATTCGCTGCAGTTTGTGTCAGTGTTTGAAAAGGAAACATTTCCTGTTATTGTTGTGAAATCTATCAATCAGGTAATAATCTCTACAATGAAAACTTGCATTTGATGTGGACAGAAATTCTGCCTTTCTGAGCGTTGAGCGCAGGTCCCCACTCTGAAAATTAATGAGGATTCATGACTGAATCATAAAATGACTAAACACATTAATATTCAAGTCACTGAAGTCATACAAACCTTTAAACATAGAGACATACCATGGTAATTATGTTCATCAACTATTTCAACCTTCCTGAGACATATTTTAGGCACAGTCTTCATTAGGCTCATTGGGGAAAACATTAAAAGTGCAATAATAAAGCTAATATCTACATATTGAGCGTGTTATGGAGTACATTTTAAACAACACAGTATTTACAGTGGGGAAAATAAGTATTTTGCTACTGCTATTTTGCTATTTCTCCCACTTAGAAATCATGGAGGGGTCTGAAATTGTCATCGTAGGTGCATGTCCACTGTGAGAGAGATAAACTAAAAAGAAAAATCCAGAAATCACAATGCATGATTTTTTAATGATTTATTTGTGTGATATAGCGGCAAATAAGTATTTGAACACCTGTGTGTCATCTAGAATTCTGACCCTGAAGGACCTGTTAGTCCGCCATTAGAAGTCCACCTGCACTCCATGTATCATCCTTAATCAGATGCACCTGTTTGAAGTGGTTAGCTGCATAAAGACACCTGTCCACCCCATACAATCAGCAAGACTTTAACTTGTAACATGGCGAAGACCAAAGAGCTGTCCAACGACACAAGAGAGAAAATTGTACACCTCCACAAGGCTGGAAAGGGCTAGGGAGAAATTGCCAAGCAGCTTGGTGAAAAAAGGTCCACTGTTGGAGCAATCATTAGAAAATGGAAGAAGCTAAACATGACGCTCAATCTCAATCAGAGTGGAGCCCCATGCAAGATATCACCTCGTGGGGTCTCAATGATTCTAAGAAAGGTGAGGAATCAGCCCGGAACTACACGACAGGAGTTGGTCAATGACCTGAAAAGAACTGGGACCAACGTTTCCAAGGTTACTGTAGGTAATACACTAAGATGTCATGATTTGAAATCATGCATGGCACGAAAGGTTCCCCTGCTTAAATCAGCACATGTCAAGGCCCGTCTTAAGTTTGCATATGACCATTTGGATGATACAGAGGAGTCATGGGAGAAAGTTTTGTGGTCAGATGAGACCAAAATAGAACTTTTTGGTCATAATTCCACTAAGCGTGTTTGGAGGAAGAAGAATGAAGAGTACAATCCGTAGAACACCATCCCTACTGTGAAGCATGGGGGTGGTAGCATCATGCTTTGGGTGTTTTTCTGCACATGGGACAGGACGAGTGCACTGCATTAAAGAGAGGATGACTGGGGCCGTGTATTGTGAGATTTTGGGGAACAACCTCCTTCCCTCAGTCAGAGCATTGAAGATGGGTCGTGGCTGGGTCTTCCAACACGACAACGACCCAAAGCACACAGCCAGGAAAACCAAGGACTGGCTCCGTAAGAAGCATATGAAGGTTCTAGCATGGCCCAGCCAGTCTCTAGACCTGAACCCAATGGAAAATCTTTGGAGGGAGCTCAAACTCCGTGTTTCTCAGCGACAGCCCAGAAACCTGACTGATCTAGAGAAGATCTGTGTGGAGGAGTGGGCCAGGATCCCTCCTGCAGTATGTGCAAACCTGGTGAAAAACTACAGGAAACGTTTGACCTCTGTAATAGCAAACAAAGGCTACTGTACCAAATATTAACATTCATTTTGTCAGGTGTTCAAATACTTATTTGCCGCTATATCACACAAATAAATCATTAAAAAATCCTGCATTGTGATTTCTGGATTTTTCTTTTTAGTTTATCTCTCTCACAGTGGACATGCACCTACGATGACAATTTCAGACCCCTCCATGATTTCTAAGTGGGAGAAATAGCAAAATAGCTTGGTGTTCAAATACTTATTTTCCCCACTGTACATCTAATACATATGATAATGAATGAGGTAAGAAAGGGGTGTTTTGGTTTAATGCCAGTAAAAGATAAAGTGAGAGAGTTATGGTGAGTTACCAATGCTGAATATGATAATAAATCTGCACTAATCTATGGAAATGAGTGTGATCAAATCGTATGTTTCCTCCCAAGAAATGACACAAGTTAAGGTAGACCCAATAAATTTAAATAATTGAGAAGTTCTATAGGATTTAGTCAACACATTTGATATAGTTTCCCCTTCAGAATCCATTAGTTATTGTCTGTACAGTTGTTGTTTTCATCTGTGATCTTAGTGCGCCATCTACTGGATCTTTATTATCATAACAGCTGCTATAGAGCACACAAACTATAAATATTCTGTATTCACGTCTGAATCAGTCACACTTTGTTTGTCTTCATTAGGACAGAAACAAAAATATATATTGTTTATACAAATGAGAGTAATGAGCTAAATTGGCACCACTTGCTAATAAAAAGTTGCTTTATGTAGACTAACTCTAGATATTATGTTAAAGAGAACAATTAAACTAGTTCCAGAAAAGTTCCAGTAAAATGAGGTTCCTCTAAACATATCATATCACTATTATAATGACTAGTACTGGTACTTAATAAAATGACATTAGTAGTAATAATATTGTTTTATAGTTGCATAATTTATTGGGGCACATTGTTCAGGTTTGTTCATGTTTTATTTACACATGAAATTATTTCATTAGATATATTATTTTATTTCACCTATATTCTTAACATTTATGCAGCTACCACTCCATAATTTTTCTCTTGTATGTTAAATAATGAGAATTAAACTCAAGCTGTATCCATTGTATTGAAATCAGTCAATCTAGCAGCAATGCTGTGGGTTTGTACCCTCTCACTGAAATATTATTTTAATAAATTGTGGTTTTAGCTACTTTATAGGTCAGTACACAGTAGTGCAATGCAAACACCAGACAACAGAGGAATGCAAACAGCCTGGATTCATAAACTCTGCCTTAAAATGGCTTGTTTGTACCGTGAATTCATGAGTATTTAAGTATTTACGTCTGTTCTGAGCTAGGCCCACCTGGCCCCACAGTTTTTGTTTTTCAGTATTCCAAGCGACAAATGTGACTTTCAGTGTTTGATAAGTTGGTCTAACAGAGAAATATCAAGAAGAAGGTGGGAAATAGATGAATAGAATATTGATACAAGAGACCACTGGCCTGTGTTTATTTTCTCTGAAATCCCAAAGGATATTGTTAAGAATGTGACGGTCTGTTTCGGCTCATTTCACAGCCGACTGTGAACCAGGCTCAATTCAATGTAGGTTTTTCCAACAGGTTGGTGGTCAAGGATCAAAATGAACGGTGCACCCGGCAGGGGGGCTTCTTTCTTCCTTTCTCTGCCCAGCGTGAGTTTCCTTCACAGTGCTCCATGCTCAGGTGCTACATATCGGCTGTGAGGTGAGTTCTAGGGAAGCGATGCTGTTAGCCCTCCCTCCTCCTTTTCCTTCCCTGGGTGAGGCGAATGAGGGGGAGAGATTTCTGAAGCTCCTGTGCTGTTAAGCAATTTTGATTTTTTGGCCTTTAAAACACAACTATATCATGTGAGGGGTAAAAACCCAGAAGAGTGCACAATTTGGCATATTTAACAGGAGAAATGAAATCGTATGTTATTTGTTATGATATTAATTGTTGGCAAGAAACTACAGTTAAAACAGCAGATTTCCTCAATTAGATTTAAAGTATAGTCCTACAATCCAAAGAACACGATGTAAGCGGAATCCATCTGATTCATAATATTATTTTAACCCTCATCTAACACATTTAAAATGTAAGCATGCCAAGCGTTAACTATTACTGTACTGTATGCATCAACCACATTGTTAACTTATTTCCTTTTTCACTGTTAGATGGTTTAAATTAGATCCCATGGCACACAGTAACTCAATAACATTTGAGTGATAAAATAAAGCACCTGTTAAGGACACAAAGTTTTCTTCTGGGGTGTGTCCAGTCTGTAGGATGAGGGTTAATCTCTTGTGCATATAGTCCTATACCCTGAGGCTTGTAGAAGGTTATGTCCCCACAGACATACTGTATGTTTTTGTATTGATAAAAGCCTCTTCAGCTTGTAGTTAAAATGATTTACGGAGGCATTACAGTTTTTCTACATTATATACATGAAGCAAATGGAACTCCAAGTTGTTAAAATCTAAGCACAATTCCATTGTTCTCACACAAATATCATTCTGAATTCTGTTTTTGCAAAACTACAAAAATAAATCAAGACATTAAGCACACTTTTTCTTTTTTTTTCCACCTGGAAAACATTGGCTTTTAAAATTGAACAGCAGGATCACCACTTGGTCTCACTCGCATGGAAGAGGAGGATTATTTTCAGGCTTTGTTGGCCTTTAAAAACTTTTTCACAGTCAGTTTATTCAGCTAAATATATAACTGTAATGCAATAAAAATACATATTTGATGTGTTGGTTGTTTTTTGTATTTGTGCAATGATTTCATCATTACATCACTAGAAAGAGATGTTCTTACTGTGGAGTTTCTCATTTTGTTTATCAGCGCAATTACTATGAGTTTTGCAAAAACAGCAAATGTGTATCTCTGAATATAGATAGATAGATAGATAGATAGATAGATAGATAGATAGATAGATAGAATCATATGTCAAATAATATTCATATGTCTTACACATCAACATCTTCATCAAATTATTCATTAACACCTATAACTTCTATGTGCTTGTTTTTATTTGGAATGACTTTCATTTATAATGTCTATATATATATATATATTTGTTCTTTGTCAGTATACTCCATAATCCCAACAGTTTAACAGACTGAATTCATCACATAACCAGAGTTTTGAATTACGTCATCCTTCAAGGACTGTAATAGTTTTTTTTTTTACATTGACAATGACAATCCACTAGAAGGCGCCAAAGACCAAGAAAAGACAGTCTAAAGTACGACTGTCTTCCTCTGACACACACACACACACACACACACACACACACACACACACACACACTGAAATGCACATGACTTAAGGTCCATATGAGAAGAAGTATGTTTGTCTCTCTTTTAAAAATACACATTATAAATGCATATGTGTCCTAGAAACACACTTGCAATAGTGTTCATGTGTGTGGCAAATGAATGTGCATGTTATTATTTTGATTACTTCAACAGATGTGACTGTGTGTGTGTGTGTGAGAGAGTGAGAGAGAGAGAAGAGACAACAAAACACGGAGATGTGATGAAATGGAGGAATGATTTCCACCTGTGATGAGCTGCGACTCATCACTCAGTGCTGTTTCCATAATAACCTGCTGAACTGTGTGTGTGTGTGTGTGTGTCACTACAATATCTATCAGAGAAGACAAACAAAAAGAATGTGGGGTTGAGAGGTGGGAGGCCATACATAACAGAGAAAAAAGAGGGCAGCAGAAGGCGGGTGAAAGGAGATAAGAAAAGACAATTAATGATTCCAAAGTAAACAGAAAAACATGTGAAAGACACACAGTAGCAGAGCAAGTGGTGAAGTGATAGGAAAATGAAGAGCAGGGGTAGGGTAGCAGAGAGGGAGGAAAAAGAGGGAAAGAGAGAGAGAATGGAGGGTTTCGTCCACATGCTCCTCAGCTGTGTAAACTGAAGGTCTCTGCTGCTTCTCGGATTCCCCCGAAGAAGGGGGATATTTATAGGAGACTGGCAATGGCAGTGAATGGACCCTTGCTCTGTCACACCCACTAATATTATTACTATTACTTTATATGCGCAAAAATGGAAAATGTCAGCAACCTGAGAGGCCTACAGAGACAGTGCGTGCATGCAGTGTGTCACACTGCCTGTTAGTGTGTGTTTCTGCCGCTTGTGTGTGTGTGTATCCTCATGTTCGTGAGAAACCGTCTGTTGCTGAGACGTAGAGTTTATATGAAACGGGCAGAAGAAAGAAGCAAGAAGACAGAATTAGAGAAAGAACAGACAAACAGGGAGAGGTTGGCATGTATCGTGGGGTGTAACCTGATCTACCGAACTTATTAGAGCTGTCAAAGAGTGAGAGAAACAGAGAAAGAAAGAGAGAGAGCGAGGGAGAGAGAGGTGGAGCAAGGCTAGACAGACACAGACATGAGCACATATTCCAGCTCCAGATTATAAGATTCCCGCAAGTTGCAGACGTGTTGAAACAGACTACACACACATGTACACACAAGCACACACATATACACACACACACACACACATGCACACACTCAGAGACACACGTCCACATCCACCTGGTAACAGATGCAAACTCAGGCACACATGCAGAAACACAAACAGTCTGATAGACATAACAGACGTGCACGCGCATGCACACATGCTGAGAATAGAGGAAATTCCAGAGGGAACAGGTGGGAGTGGCGATAGCAATCTATCAGGATGACTTTGATCTTCCCCGTGCTTCTGTCACCACTGGTGAAATATCTGACTGGTCTCCAATTAATCATAATGCGCATACACATGCCAAGAAGTAATAACAGCACCACACCAAAAGTACTTGCAAAGCAAAATTTGCAAAGCTTTGAGGGAGCGAGTGTACATCAGGTTGTGTGAGCACATTAAAAATGAATTGAAATGCTTCCCAAGTTGCACAATACTGACTGTTTGACTGCCCAAACCTCCTTGGTTTCGTGGTGTTGTGTCCAAAGTAAAGCACAGATAAAAGAACAGTGGCATTTCTTTTTGCAACTGCCTTGTTAAATGAGAGAAAATGGTCTAAAGGGGGCAGTGTTGAGAGAAGCGCCAGAGAGTCAAGGCGAGCTACACCTGAAACATTAGAAGTAACATAATGGGGAATGTTAAGATTGAGGAAATTAAACAGCAAACATTATCACTGTCAATGCAGTCAAGCCACTTTTAATCATTTGATGCTGCAGATTTTTTCATGATTGTCAACAAGATGAGCTGAAAGCTGAGGGAGGGAAGAAAAACACGAGGAAGGAAAAAAGGAAGCAAAGAGGGAGACAGATTGGAGACAGAGACATGGCTCTGGCATGAATTACGATGGCTAGTGAGGACAGAAGTCAAAGCTCAGGAGTGTGTGTGTGTGTGTGTGTGTGTGTGTGTCCTTATGGTGACCTGGACTTTAGGGTACATCAAACAAAATCACTCAGTACAATGTCTGATCACAAGGAAGAACATAGCAGAATGTACGTAATAGCAGCCAAGAGTGTGTGTGTGTGTGTGTGTGTGTGTGTGTGTGTGTGTGTGTGTGTGTGTGTGTGTGTGTTGCAGCAAGTGCCAGGGCTGATATGAGAACAGAGAACCCCTGCCTTAGGGGCCACAAAGACAGTTGATTGACAAGCCACATGAATGTGCCTGTGTAACCCTCTCCTCACCAAATCACTCATAATCACACCGCTTCTCCACTTTTGTCCCTCCTCCCCTCTCCACTCATCTTTACCTCCACTTTCCCTCTCTCCAGCCCTCTTCATCCCCTGAACCCTTCCCCTCCCCAACCATCTCTCCTTCCTCTGCTTCTCTATTTCTTCCAGTTTTCTTTTTTATTGAGGCGGGTGTATATTAATGACCCCCTGGATAATTAGCTACTTTAAAGCATTAAAGTCATGAATGGAGGCCTGCCCATGAACAGGTTTGCACATAAACACATTGGTCAGCTCACAGAGTGTGCTGCGTGGCCAAAACATGAGCAGCAATCGAGAAAACATGCAAGGAGGAAAAAACTCAATCGTGACGGAAACCGTTTGCAGAAATTATTCATTTCCCTCCTTTTTTATGTTTTCCTTGTGCTGACTGTACACCCCTCCCTCTCCCCAGCCTCTTTCTTTCACTCTCACTCTTTCCTTCTTGCACATTCCACTCCGTTTTGCATATCTCTGACCCCCCCCTGCACTATACCTCACCACTTTTAAAACAACTTTCCTTCCCCCCTCTCATTCTTTCTTTTTCTCCTTCTCTCTCTCTCTCTCTCTCTCTCTCTCTCTCTCTCCGCCTCATTCCCGCCCTCCCCTCAGTACCTGACATTGTGGCTCGATGCCCAATGAGTCACACCTCTGCTAAAATCATCAGAGATGGAGAGAGGGAGGAGGGAGAAAAAGAAAGAAATCGTCAGGGAGAGAGAAAAAGCAGGAGAGTATGACAGAGAGAAAAATATAGAAAATAAAAATGGGAGGAGAGAAACTTAGAGAGGCAGAAAGAGGGAGCCTCCGGGGAGAGAAAAGAGCATAGAGTGCGTTTAACTTTTTGACTCCAGTAGTCAGTGTGTGCTTGTCAGTAACAGTTAGTCTGTAGACAACAACACTTTCCACACACTGCTTAAGCACACACATGCATGCACAAATACACACGCACACACAGCTATACATAAACATAGCCACACAATGACATCGTGCATAAGCCCACCTGTATGCTCTGCAGGCACACACACACACACACACACACACACACATACAGCAATCAGACATGCAAACAAACCAGAGAAGAAAGTGTGGCTGCAGCCCTGCCTCTCTACATCAGCCTCCCCCACCCTCTCTCGCCGTTGCCCCTGGATACCACACAAACACTCCCTGTTGGGCAACACTGGGAGTCAGGAGAGGACGTACTGTACGTGGGTCGCACACCTCCCCAAGCACTAGTCTGAAAGCTGTTGTAGGTATGCATGTGCATTCGTGCGTTTGTGCATTCGTGCGCCTCCGTGTTTCAGTCGTGAGTTGTAGTGTTTTTGCATAACTTAGATTCTCCTTCTTCTAGAAATGTGCCTGTGGAGAAAAAAAAAATAACAAGTGAGAGCAAAGCTCATTTCTATGGTGCTGCATGTGTGACAAAGGTAAGTATGAGAGTATGGAGGAACTACTCTAAGAAACAAGAGGCTATTGAGAAAGAGAGACCTCACCAGATGCAAAAATTGATAAAATATCCACAGCAAAATAGAAAGATGCATTTAAAAAGTGTTTTTTTTACTACAGTAAGTCTCCCTCAATCTCCAAATTTACTCATGACGACCCTTATCCCTGAACTGTGACCTTGGCTTGCTCGTCACAGTGGGGGCCCAGGCTTTAACGAGACTTTGTGTTTTATGAACCCTGAGGGATCACTGCAAGCTGTGTGGATGTTGCTGTGTGCCACGTGCCTGTCATCATTCAGCAGCGTTGTTTCTGAGCACTTCTGTGCCTCAGTCAAACAAGCCTGTGTTTCTGACAGGCAAGCGCATTTTCTTTTTGATGTGAGATCAATAGGTCTGTTGAAAACTAAATCAATCGGTCCATCAATCAATTGTTTTTTTGTCTTTTTTTTCTGTTTTGAAGATCTTCAGGTTGGCTTATCACCACATGTCCAGATGGAAGTTGGTTTCATGTTTCCTTTATCTTGGATTATGCACTGAGAGATTCGTTTTGATTTTAGGGAAACTGAAAGACTACAGCTGAAGACTCCTTAGTACCTCTACAAATGGCACAATCTATTCTGCTTTGATGGGGTCAATCCCAGCTGAAGCCCCAGGCTTAGAAAGCGGAACAGGCCTCTACCCATAGCTGTAATGTTTTTAAAGCCATACCAGCCAGCCACAAAGCTCGTTTTGCCCTTTGTACAGAACACACCAGACAAAACCTTGGAAACCATCCACTGCAAAGCACATTCCCAAAGTATTTCTTTTTTTCTTCTTTTTACAAGTGTGGGATGGGGTCGAACAACAATTACGGTAAAATGTGACTAATATGTCACAGACATACTGGTGTTTTTTTTTTCTTTTCTAACCTACTCTTTCTCTTTTTTCTTTTTCCATCCATCCTCTTCTCTCTTCTTGAAAATTCTTCCCTTTCACATCAAACCCCTGTAATTACAAACAAAAGCGCTGACTCTTCTCCAGCTGAAACAATGATAATGATGGAGAGTAGTAAGTGCGTGTGTGCGTGTGTGTGTCTTCATCAAAGCGGCGTTGACGTTGATGAGTGTAGAGAAATGTGTGGAGGACAGAGGGGATTAACACAATCTGGGCATGAAGCCGCACAACTGAGAGAAGTGTGTGTGTGTGTGTGTGTGTGTACATATGTTGACTGTCTTGATAGCAACGATCCAACACACAGCTGCTCTCTAAGCTTGGCATTTAAATGAGGCAAACAGACACTCGGCACAAATGGAATACAGACAGAGGCGGTGACAACACAGACAGATAGAAGAGATTTGATGAGCAGAGCAGACTTAACAGCAGGTTGCATTTGTATTTGGGCTCTAAAAGCTGTAAACAATAAAATTAAAATCCTACCTCAAGTTTAAACACAACGAGATTAGAATAATTTAACCTGAAATAGAACAACGTACAAGGCTCACGTGTTTTTTTTGTCACCGCTGTACCTCACACTCCCTTACACTAATCCTGAATGTTCAGCTCAACATTAGGTACAATGCAGCGAGTGTGTGTTGCAGTAGTATCTAGGCCACATGTATGCATGGTTGTGAGGTACAGAGAGTGTACTGCCTGGTTGTGTTTGGAGCAGGCCCAGGCCAGAGGAGCTCAAAGCGCTGAATGTCATCATCAGAGCTGTCGGGGAGCCAAGCAGTAATCACACCCAGATCACCTACACGCTCACGCCAACTTACAACACCAGTCACCCCACAGTGGTGTGTGTATGTGTGTGTCTGTCTAAAAAAAAAAAAAAGAGAGAGACTGATTGAGCGGGAGAAAGAAAACGAAATACAAGAAGTATATGTGCATGCAGCAAGTATGCATCCTGTGTTACCAAGAAAAGTGTGTGTGCGCAGACAAGCATGTGGTCATAGTGCGAGTAGCCAGTGAGTGAAGGCTGTGGATGTGTGTGCCGGAGAAGAAGAGGGTGTATTTTTTCTCTCCTCTTTCTCCCCCCTCTCTCCATGTCAGTCTTATATCCCACCCCTCTATTTTCCATTTTTACATGCAGCTCCAGATGTGAAGGCAGTGAAATATTAAATTACAGAAATGGGCTTGTTTCTGCACTTTGGTTATATCAAAAACAACCCAGCCTCTGCTCTCTCCTGACCTGACACACACACACACACACACACACACACATACTCGCTCTGACTATCACTCTTTATACTGTGCGTGACCAGCACAGGTGAAAGCAGTGAATTTCAGTATCGCTCGTAACTTACTGAGAAGATTTTAATGTACTAGTTTGACGCTGTGTTTGGACTTTGTACCACAAAACAGTGTTTCTTTCAGTACAAACTCTTATACACACTGCATCAGAATCAAGAAGCAATCACCATAGCTGTGTCTTGGAGCTCTTGCACAAGTGCCTGTGGATGCAGTCCCCCTGAAGGCCACTAGATGCTGGCCTCAAGAATACCTTTCCTATACTGAAGTCAGCAGACCATTACACATACGATATAGACTTACATAAAGCATAGTCTGCTATCAATTAGCGTAGGTTTTTTCTTTCCTTCCATTTGGTTAATATTGTTATATTAAAGGGTTATTAAATCTCAAAGGGAAGCATATCCAGCAAGATTGATTGATTCGTGTGATTATCTCAGCCTATTACTCTCAGCTGTATCAAACATGGCAGCTTCAGAATTCCCTTCCTGGATCATTTCATATGGATGTTTGTTATGCTCTCCATAGTCCAGCAATACTCTTCCTCCTAGTAACACAAAGGCAAGATAAAATCAAACAATTAACTTCTAAAGTAACTGGATCTGTTATGTTACAGCATTTAGTCATTTGTATGATGTATTCATAATAATAAAAACATAGATAAGAGATCATCAGAGTAAACAAAAGATGGATTATTATCAGACCAGTGAAGTGGTAAACAAATCAGGATTAGGATTGAAGTCTATAAGTGCTGCAATGATAATATTATCCCAAGCATATTGCCAGAGTAATCAGAGTTAATATGTATTTTCTCCTTTATGCTTATTATACTGTTTTTAAGTATCTGTTTTATTTACTTAGATTTCACATTTCCTGGAACTACATCTCAACTTTTCAAAACTCTAAACTCACAACTGCTTGATTAAAACACCACCCATCTCTGCAAAACGAAACATTTCACTCAAAACTATGTTTTCGCTTATTAAAAAATATTTTTGCAAAAAAAAAAAAAATCATACACACAGAGCCTCAGTCTAACCTGCTCTGATACTTTTTCTGTAAAACAAGACCATCAGAATACTGTTCACATATTTTTCAACTTCAAGAGTCAGACTATAAACTTAAAATTGATACTGCAGCATTGTTGACTTTTAAAACTTTTAAAGAAATCTAGAAAATTTGTTTCTGAGGATGCAATGATGAAATATGTATTTGTTACTGTAATACAGTAAAATGTTCTTCTGACTGACCTATCTGGATAAAGGTAGTAGGCCAAGGAATAAAAGAAGAAATCCTCCTCTCACTCGTACTCTTTCTCCCTGTTCTCTATGCTGCTCTGATTTTCACCAACGCAGTAGAGGTCACCTGAGGCCTCTTTTATGCTCTGACACGTGATTGAAGTGTTTTGCCAATTGTGTTTGAACAGGTGAGAAGTGAGTGTTGAAGTCTGTTAAATTATGCAATTTGTGCATAGAGTTTTGCAAAAAGTGGTTTAGACTTTCTATTAGAGTGAAAGTGATATAATTGTGCTTAGAGTTAAGCAGACTGGGTCATGTTTTTTGGGTAAATGTGTGCATAGTTATGTTATACAGGATATACTGTTCACATTCTCTTCAGCATTTCAGATGTGCAGAAGCTAATAATAAGCTGCATGTCAGTTCAATTTGAAACTACCCAAAATAATAATAATATGTATATATTCTCAAAGAACTGATATAAATGAATAGATTATAACTCTGTAAATGTAATAATGGCATTAAGAATGCTTTTGGGGTGGCTTACACCTGATTGTCTGGTGAAGTTTTACTGACGCAGACACAGCCAGCTTCATATACTGATGAGATATAGAAAGTTGAAAGTTGGGTAAGTGGACCATTGATTTAATATTATTTTGACATAAACAGATGAGTAGTTTTTCTGATCTTGACATTTCTCAGTTTGCTGAGGAAAAAAAACAATTTTCTTATGAGTATACTTTAGAAAAGTATGAGGCATCACGCATGGTTCACAAAGTAAGCATAATTCCACTTTTATTGTGGCTACAGTTAAAAGAAATTCCTCACATTTTGTATTGAAAATTCATGTCCTGACAGTCAAATATGTGTATGTCAACAAAACTCTTGGTATCTGGGAGGCAGTTAAATACCTTAATAATAATCATAATCCTCAGCTTCATATCATATCTTCTGATTAAACAGCAGCTCGAATTACAACATTACAACATCCCCACAAGTCTTTGCTCTCCCTGCTGCACATATTGTTCTGAAAATGTAGCCCCCTGCTCACCTTCTCTATAAACCCTGAGCGAACCTGGGGATACACATGACTTACTGATTGAGTGTAGACAACCTGATAGCAGTTTAGGATCACAGTAGAGTTAACACACTGTCAAATGCCATGCAATGAGCACCTCAACAGGGGACAGATGAGAGTAACATGTGAGCGTATGCTGGGCGTGTGTATGTCTGCACATAGTATATGAGAGGGGTGAGTGTGAAATGATTGTGTCTTTATGTGTGTGTGCGTGCGTGTGCATGTGTGTGTATGACTGAAGTGTGTGTATATGTCTGTTTGTGTGTGTGAGGGCTACCCTGCTCAGGGCATTGACTGAATTGTTTCCACATGTGTCTTAACGCAGAGTTCTGGGCGGGTTTGGAGGACAAGAGAGGAAAGGGGGCTGCTATAGTTGGTATGGGGGTGTGTGTGTGTGGGGGGGGGTCAGGTTTCATAGCACCATGTAGCACATCTGGACTGCAAGAGGAGAAATAGAGTTCCCACGACTGAAAACACATAGCCTACACACACACACACTTGCATGCATTTGCACACACCTTGATTAACCACGATCAGTATGTAAGCAGTGAGCATGTGCAAATCCACCACCATAAACAATGCACACACACACACACACACAAACACACACACACACTTTGCAGCCACACACACTGTACAACAAGATACACATTTATGTAATGAAAGTGCCACTTATTGTGTCACGCTCTGTTGCTTTTAACCCTTGTCTTTCTTATCCTTAACACACACACATACACTCATGCACACTCACACACACATACACACATGCACAAACACACACAGACACACACACACACACACACACACACGAACACCACTTCTTCCCTGGCACAGCTGTCCCAAATGCTGCGGGCACACGGGCGTTTCACTGGCACAACACATGGAAGGAAAATCTGAATGTGTTCTCACTAATCATTCCCCTATTCCACTCAGAGAGAGAAAGGGAGAGAGAGAGAGAGAGAGAGGGATGTGGAGGACCAAAGGATGAGGACAGATGAGTAAAAGCACTGGATGACCTGTATAGCAGGTGTTAAAGGTGAGGAGACAAGAGACAATGTGAGCGTCAGAGCGAAAACGTGAGAAGAAAGAGAGAGTGACAGAGCGGGATAAAAGCAGGTTAGAGGTGAATGGATCGGGAGAGCGGGTGGGAGAGAGCGAGAAAGAGTGAGTGAGATGGGATAAATGGGGGCATGCCAGTTCCATAAATGTTTAATTGCCAGCAGGTTTATTCATGTTAAGAGAGAGAGCGCAGAAGAAAGAGAGAGCTTAAACAGTACAAAATCTGTCTAGAGACCCCAAATCTAATTTACACAACAAACAGAGAGAGGAGAAAAGAGAGGGCAAAAACGGAGGGGAAGAGAGGGGGGAGAGAAAAGGAGAGGGAGAAAAATGCTAATTGGCTACAGTTGGGCATGTCTGGCCTGAGATGAAAGAGGAAGAGGACAGAGAATGAGGGAGCAGGAGGGAGGGATGAGAGAGCAAAGGAGGGAGTGCATGAGGAAGAGCATGGACTTTACGGATGCATAGATGGATGGGTAGTTGGATGAACACACACGGGTGAAAGAGTGTCATCTGTAGTTTAAACCACACAATGTGTCCCAGCTTTACTATTGCTCTTTTTTTGCTTCCCACAATTCTAACTCGGGTGTGTGATCCCCACCAAGGTCTGTTGAATGAATGAATGAAAGTATGGCTAAAAGATGTAGAGGCTAATTCCCAGTGTTAATGCTTGTTGGGAATGAAAATCCTACAATTGACACCAGTAGTTTCCTACACACTGTACTTCCTTCAGTGAAACTAAAAATACATAATTAAGGTTGTGCATGAAATGTTCTTTCTGTACCTTGGTATTGGTAGCTTGTCAGAAAAACAAAATTATAACTCAAGGGTTCTGAAGCCTTCAACCACATCTCACATGCCTCATCAGGTTCTGCAAACCATGGACTCATTGAATGTCAACGTTTCAGACGTGATGACGTAGTTCACACAATGTTCCTCTTGAGTTTCACTTTTCTCAGCAGGAGAAGGAGGGTTTGGTGGATTGCTCAACATTCAGTTCCATGCAATGGATATGGAAAAGTTGCAGGAGACACTTGTGCGACATCGATGTTAATGACATTGTGTGGTTCAACTGAACATTTATGCAGGTATGTTTCTATGCATATTCATGTTGGACCTGTCATATCACATATCACTGATAATTTGAACTGAAAAGAAGATCTTTTCCTAATGTTAACCCTAGTGAAGTATTTTGTGCCTAAACCTAACCACACCTTAGTGTTGTCATATCCTAAAACTGTATTTGTGAAAACATATAGATGTTGTAAGCTTGAAATGCATAATGCATAACATTCAATGTATCTGCAGAAACTATTAACCGTTCCTGCTGGTGATTTGGTTGTGTCAGAAGTTGTCATGGAGATGACTCTGCTGCCTTCATTTGAACCATAGACATGTATTTCACACGTTATAAATGTTCCTCTAATATGCTTTTGATAATTTTTTTGTATTCATGCTAATGTTATGTTAATCTCAGAATAGAATCCAGTGTCAGCTTGTAATGGGGAGTACACAGCATTTGGTCAGCAGCTACTGTTCATTGGGCCGACCATCAAAATGGCTCAGATGGGACTTGATGGTGTGGCATTTCCTGGTTCCAGTCTTATTTAAACTGCAGCAGCATTTCTCCATCTGTGGATGCATAGACTGAATGGAATCCACAAATGAGTCAGATTGGACTTTCCCAGCTGTGCAATGTTTTGGCGTTGTTTGCTGTACTGGTGCACTTATACTGGAACTGTTTTGGCCCGAGAGTCGGTCCTGAATTGAAACAACACGTAACCTCAACTGTTGCACAAAGGGCTTAAAATTCTATTGGTCTCTAGTGCAAAGTGTACCTCATGCTTCCTCTGTTTATGGTACCCCCCCTTCCCCACCCACCCCATTTTGTCTCTCACTCTGTATATATCTCTCCCATTTTGTCTCTCCTCATCTCCTGTTCCATCACATCACCCCAAATCCCCCACATGATCAACGTGTGCAGAGCAGAGCCTAAATGTCACGATGAAAACATGATACCAGCTTAATAGGTCAGCATTGTCCAGGAAGAAAGGTCAGAGTGTTTCTTGGGCCGAGTTTGGCACTGGCTAGATGTGGACGTGTGTGAAGTGACTGAACCAAAGGTAGGGACATTCTTAAAAATTCTCTCCCCCTGTCGTTCTCCTTCTGTAACTCAGACCTATGTCTCCAGGCTGATACAGCATCTGTGCTTTGTTAAACATATTACTGTTACGCAAGAATCTAGGGCGAAGAACAACAACACTTGCTAAATATTTTGTTTATTGAAGTTAAAAATGCATTCAATTGTGGTCATGAATACTTTTTGAGAACCTTCACTCTGATTAATCATGAAAACAAAGCAGCACAGAAAAGGAAAATAAACCGAAGGCAGCCCACTGGTGGAGAAATCGCCTTTGGTGTGTACCTGACTATGTTTGGACTCGGGCCAGAACCAGGCCAGGAAAGCAGGTCAGGGGGTGCTGTTCTGCGGGAGATCTGTTTGGAGTCTGCTCTGTGTGTGTTTTTGTGTTTAGCGTGGTTTAGTCAGTCTCCGATTTACAAATATTTAAGGCCCCGCTGCTGTGCTGTTTCATTTTTCATTTAGTCGCAGCCCAAGGCCATGTCCCAGATTGGAGACTGCTACACAGCACACCGCTGCACTCTGCACCGCACCGAGCCGCTCCCCTCCTCATCGTCTGGTCTGGTCTGAGGAGATGAGGACCTGCCGGTGACCCCAAAGCCTGCAACACACACACACAACACACATTCTTGCACGTTCCTATATGCCCGCTCACACACACACACACACACACACAAACCTTGGCGGAAAGCAGACATATTTCCACACATGCACACACACACACACACACACACACACACACACACACACACAAATGCGCCAAGAAAACACAGACAGATAGGCAGACAGAACACACACACGCAGACAACATGCGGAACAAGCCGTCTAATTCCACTAATACGAAAAAATCCGCGGAGACAGACAGGTATGATACAGCAGCCACTACAAACACAAAGGGAGACATTACACACTCTCCCGTGCACGGTGAAGTGTTTAGGAAGGTTTAAGTCTGCAACATGAGCATGCACATGTGTCGGCAGGCACAAATACACACTGAAACACCTGATAACCAGTCACATGCATGTTGTACACTCCTTGTACAGAATGCACATACACACAATACACAAATACAAATAACACACTGGTATATATATCCACCACATTTATATCTACTTAAACAGAAAGACAGAGACATACACTACATACAAGTGTGCGCACACAGGAAGACACCTGTGGTTTCAGGCCAGAACACAGCAAACTCTTTAGGCTTTGAGCTGTCTGTCCCACTTAAAGTGAGCACTGCTTGTGAAGAGTACCTGACAGACAGAGAAAACACACACATACACATGCGCGCACACAGTGTGATGAGTACACTGCTGGAGCAGAAGACCTGACTAAGCTGAATTTCCCCCTGCTCCCCTTTCGTATTTTCCATCTGCCTCAGCATAGGAGAACCTGCGTGGGGAAAATTAATGCCCACCATACACACACCGCTCTTCACTTTAGCTACTCTCGCTGTGACACTTCATGCACAGACACACACACACATGCACGCACACACCTACACACACTCACACGCACACACACAACACACACTGCTTATACACTCTGTCAATCTCTACAGTTTCACTCCTTCTGCTTTCTATTTTCTGCTTTCTTTCCATGCAGCCTTGCGGTATTCTGTCTCCACTCTTCTTCTTCCAATATTTCAACTCCAGCCTTATCTCTTTTAAGCACTCTATCTCCTCCATCTCCCCCCTCCCTCCCTTCATCCCTTTGTCATTTCTGTGGTGCCGTGTGGTTGACCAGCAGCCAGGGAGAGACAAGTGCAGGAGTACCGGCCAAACTTGCCTGCCTCTCCACCCAAATTACATGGGACAGTCCCAATTACCCTGTGGCCAACCAAAGCATTTCCTGGGTTAGTGCTGGTGACGCGTGCCCCCCCTTTGCTGTGGTTACAGGGGGTGTCATTAGACGCTTGTTTTACTGCAACCCCAAGAACGTGCCCGCCGGCCGCATCCACGCCACAGGAAGTGCGACTGCAACGTTCCAATAACTCTGCCGGGCCTGATGTATGACAAATGGGAGAACGTTAGGGGTAACGTTGGAACTTGTAGTAAATTCCAGCCAGCCTGGAGGGAGATGCAAAGGGAACGTTGCAGGGAAAATAAGAAATTCTAGACAAGCTGCTGTGATTTCTTGGAAGCAGATTAATGTGAGCTGTACCGTTTTGTGGGATTTAAAACACTGGGATTAAATAAAGAGAGCTTTTTGGACAGGTTATCTCCACGACTATGCAAGGTGTAAAGCACAGACCATGGAGAGAATAATTTATTTTTGACAGCAATGGTTGCGGTTAGAAATTGGACAAACGGTTTGCAATAAAACACGCAGCCTGTACAAATATAGAAACCAGAAAAATGTTACAAAGAAAAAATAGACATGAGGACGAAATATACCTGAATATATTTTAGGCTTGTGCCATGATTTTCCACACACAACGCCACAGAGAAATCCTTGTGTGTGCAGGTCCCTGAGTAAAAGTACAGATTCCAACTTGACTACATTAATTTTATCAACAATAATCATAAACAAAACGCATATACATTGCCATAGTGAGTACTTCTTTGCAAAAGAAACTTCCCATTGCTTTGAATAATAAAGTGTGTCCTAACCTTTGTCTGGTATTGTAAGTATGCAAGTGTTATATTGGTAAAGGACCTTCAAACCATTCTATGTGATGCAACAAAGAGTCTGCAGTATGCCATAAAACGTAAAAACTTTATATTAAAAATGAGCATTTAACAGTCACACATGGGGAGGGGGAGTATAGGGGAAGGGCAGAAAATGAGAGAAAAAGATGGATCTCATGGAGGAAAGTAGGCAAGCGGAGAAGGGAAAGAGTAAGCAACTGACGCACAGAGTGGGATGAGGGTTTCTTGGGGGGGGGGGGCTGGCACGAGGCAGAGTGACGTAATGGATGAGAGAGAGGGAGAGGGATTAGCTGAGTGACAGAGATGAAGGGATGCTCTCCGGTGTCACCGGTCCTCACTCTCACCCTGTCCATCACTCATCGGCAGCATCATGGGGCTCTGGAGAGTTCGGCAGCTGTGCGTGCCAGCTGTGCACAAGTGTACATGTATGTAATCAATTTGTTTGCATACATTTCAAAATCTGTTTATGCATACGTGTGTATTGTATGTATTAATATTCCTTCTGTCAATCTGTCAGCATTAATGTGCCCCGTGTGTATACAAAGTGTGTGTGTGTGTATATGTGTGTGTGTGTGTGCTGCGTACATGTGAGTGTGTGCGTTTGTATGTGTAGTGTCCCTCTACATGCAATGCGTCTACTTCTAGTTGCCCATCTGGTGCTGCTATGCTTTGCTGTTCAGCCAGCTCTCTAATAGCTCCAATAAGCCTGCGGTTTGCCGCCTCATACACACATGCACACATACACACACATATACACAGATATGTACACACCGGCGCATGAATACACATATACTTACACACTTAACACAAACCTTTACACACATGCTCCTCTCGTTGTTATTCTTCTTCCAAGAGAAAGAGGCCGAAAAATGACCATTTATTTACTTTGAGCTCTGGGGCTGCGGCAACAAAGCCTGCCAGTAGACAGAAAAAAAAAAGAAATAGTCAAAAAGCGAAACAGAGGGAGTAGGAAGGCAAAAGGTAGGCGAACATCAGAAGAGGACAGAGGGAGGAGCAGTGGATGAACAAGTAATAATGAGCCAGAAAGAGCTACAGGTTCAGAGAGAGGCAGAGCGTTTGCTGGTGGATGTGGAGTAGCGAGCTGTGGTTTGGTCCAGTGCAGCGTTTGGTTGTGTTACAGTCTGGCTGCGGCTTATGTGGGTTGGGCTGAAACGAGCAGGGAAACAAACCCGGGGCAGAAAAAAAAAAAAAAAAAAACCTAGATGAATTTGCTCTGAGCACTTGAAAACACATTACAAGTGCTTAATAAACTTATCTTCCAAGGGATTTTTGTCCATGTTGTGGTTGTGTAAGCATCTGATGAGATGAATTAAGGTTCACCTCAAGTATTTCAAATATTTTGAGCCGTATTTATGTTTGTCCATGTCTACTGGATGGAGCTCTCTGCCCTGCCCAGCCTGCTCCTGGCGCGGCTGTTGGGGCTTCGTTCAGTAGCAGAGTGTCTTTCCAGCTAGTAGGGCCACGCTGGGTCCAGTTCCAACAAACTGAGAACTTATTTACATTCGGGAGGGAAAAATATGCCTTTTAAAATATGCCCTACAAGTCATTTCTAGCCAAAGAAATATTTCTACACATGTAAACAGGACAAATTGTCAACTTAACTTTGACGTGATTCCCCTGGATGTGGTGGATTACACTCACATTCAAAGGAAGGTTGTTCCAGTTTATCCAACAAAACAGGTCTCTCTTCAACTAGATGTTTATTTGAATCCCCTCGGGGAAAGCCAAGTGTTGCCAGTGTACACAGGCCTAATGTGGTTTTTGGGAGTTTACCTCAGAGTGCAGACTACAGGTGCTTGTAGGAGAGTGCTGCAGTGCTCGGATGATAAGATGCTGAGATGGGAGGGGAGCATGTGTCCCACGAGTCAGCATGGAGATACAGACGGCCAGATTGACAGACACACACACACACACACACACACGCCTGTCTACTCTAAAGGCCAAAGTTGTTACAATTACCTGCTCTCTCTGTCTGTTCTTCCCCTCTTCTCTGTTCTTCTCCTCTCTCTTTCTCCCTGCTTCGTCTTTTGTTAATCTGTTCCAGAGCATTGTGATCACATGGAAAAAAAACATAGCAAGTGCACATATTTCCCCCTTAGCCAAGAGTGAAAAAAAAGACGCACAGGGGTGGGGGAGGTAAGAGGAGGGGAGGGGGGATGTATGATGGGGAGGAAAAAAAAAGTGAAATAAACTGTTTATTCAAAAGCAGCGCTGAGCCCTTTTGTTGTGGTGGGGACCTGTCTTTTATTAGCAGCCTGAAAAGCCTTCAAAGGCTGGAAAGACAGAGGACATGCCAACAGACGAGTGTATACAAGGCAGGGAAGAGAGGAGAGGAGGGAAGGAGGGGGGAGACAGGGGAGAAAGGGGGTCGGGAAAGGGGACAGGGCGAAAAGGTTTTAGAGAGAGAGAGGCGAGCAAATAGGGTCTGGGGACATGAATGGATAGAAAGTCTCAGGAGGCGGTGGAGTAGGTGATGGAGGGTTGAGAACTTGAGATTGTGCCACTGGCAGTAAGGACACAGAGCGAAGGCCAGCGGAGAAGGAAAAGGGGGGTTCTGGGGCAGGTCCAGATGGACCATAATATGGGGAAACTGTTCAGGCCTGTTCTCATATGTTTGCAGCTTTTTACACTGGCAGGACTTTCACAGAGCCTTGTAACTGATTTTGTCAGTGTGTGTGCATGTGTCTGTTGGAGAGGTTAAGAGGAGAATGATGTTTTTTATCAGATCATGATAGTTTTTTTTTTTCTATAATGCTTCGACGAAGACTATTTAGTGTGTGTGTTTCTCTGTACCTAAATGTGCACACACAGTTATGAGTGTATGTTCGTGTGCATAAACATATGTGTGCAAGAGAGGGATGAATTTGGGGATAGAGGCAAAGGAGACATTCCCTCATTGCGTAACTTCATCTTCCTTATCTCTGCTCTCAAAGCAAACTGTCAGTACTGGGTCTCCCCCCACCCCCCATCTTTCGTTCTCTCTCCCTCTCTCTCTCTCTCTCTCTCTCTCTCTCTCTCTCTCTCACTCTCTTTCAGGGGCATAACCTTTTACTTACCTCCCCTCTCATCCTGCTTCCCATCTCTTCTGCTGGGTATTCAACCTGTTTGTCTACTCTAGAAAAGTGCTGTGAAAGTGCGTGTGTGTGTGTGTGTGTGTGTGCATGCACAGTAAATATATGCTGATGGTATGAACCATGTGCGTAAAGGTATATGCATAAAGCCTGCAATCTATTTTAGTGTTTGTGCACCGTGTATGTGTGCACACGCCTGCGCTCGGTGACTGCGCTTGAAGGCGAATCAAAGTGCTCTGCTTTCAATAAGAGTCACAATCAGCAAAGTGGCAGCAAGCAATGACATCACTGCAGCTGGGTCCCCAGCTGGAGCACAGAAAGGACTTTGGCTTGTGTGTGTGTGTGTGTGTGTGTATTTGTGAAGACTTGGACGTGTGTAATAGAGTCAAAGACCAGTATGTGCATAGTTTATTTGTAATATGCATATTTTATGCAATTCGTAAATGCTGTGGCAGAGCAAAACGCAAGCAGGTCTATGCCAATGTCAAACCTTTTCTTGCAGCGTTTATGGTTGTGTGTGTGTGTGTGTGTGTGTGTGTGTGTGTGGTGGCTGAGAGCGTAAGTGAGATTTCCAACCTCAGTCGTCCCCATCAGTCTCTCTGCACATTCTGTGCCTTGTTTCTATTGGAGCAGACAGTGCTGCGGTGAGAAAAACAACAGGAATTTCATCTGTCATTGATTAAGCCCATTAACGGTGGTGTCTGATGTCTTTTACACTCATTCCACACACACACCGACATGCAGCTGCACTCACAAACACACAAAGTTACACACCCACGCTCCTGCCACACTGCACCGCTACCAAGACTACCATACAGTAACGGACACACCATGGAATATCATCAAGATCCACACCATTACCCTGTGTGTGCACGCGTGCATGTGTCGCAGTAGACGTGCATGTGTGTGTGTGTGTTTGTGTTGGGTGTGAATGGATATTCACACGGTAAGTCATGCAAGCCGGAAAATACTGATCATAAACTTCCAACCAGCATGCGCAACCGACAACCCCACAGAGAGCCAACACACACACACACACACACACACACACACACACACATATGTACAGACACCATGCTACTGGACGCAAAAGCAACTGACGCAGCTTAGACACATGCATATGTTCATCTATACACACACATCCATATGCACACACACAAACACACACACAAAGTTAACTGCTTACACATAAGTGCAAACCAGACTTTCAAACACACACACACACACATACACACGCACACACACGACACAGCCGCTGAAAACACACTGCTACTGAGCATACCACGCAACCAGACACTCCAAACTCACTAAACAAATGTCTGATGTTGTCATTCTGGTATTTACCACTCCACCACTGTCATTTTATAAGCCAGCCTCACTACTTTGAATGTGCAACCATTGTGATTTTAGCTGCGCGCTGAAAGTAAAGCTCACATAATGTGACAGTTATTGGTGGAAAACAGAGCTGAATGGATCCAGTTCCACTACGTCGACACAGTTTACATCTGTTGCACCACAGAAAATAAGTGTTTAGTGATCTACTTGTACACCTGTTGTTAAAATTTTGATATTGCAATATTGTTTTGCACTGTGTTGTTATACACAAAATTCATCTAGTATACAACACATCCCACCAGCCTCCAAACACTGAGAATCTGGTATGACAATGAACTTTCTTGAGCTTTCAACCTCTTCTCATCACTTGTTGTCACGTGTGTAACTTTGGAAATAGTATGATTTCCATGACCACTGCGAAAGACTCTGGGATAAAGTCAAAAGTTTTTCTTCAACTAATAGACTAAAAATCAAATATCACAGGAAACTGTATATTAATTAATGTGTATTTTAATTTTTCCACTTTGACCTAACGTTTCGGCCACAGATCTGTGTCTTGGGTTTGATTTCTTTTAAGATTTTTTTTATATTCGGTTTCTTTAAAATGCTGGAGCATGTTAAGTGTTTGTATAAAAGTCCAAAGAGTATCAGGATTCAGGTGGTATTAAAACGGGAACAAATTAAAGGAAAAACCAACATAAACTGTCTGTGTAAGGTGTTAGTAAGAGTCACAATGAGCCGCCAGAACAGCCTCAGTGCTTCTTGGCTCAGATTCTCAAACTCTCTGAACTCTGGAGGGATGAACGCTGCTCGTCCAA
Source organism: Eupleurogrammus muticus (assembly GCA_036785175.1). Lineage (NCBI taxonomy): Eukaryota > Metazoa > Chordata > Actinopteri > Scombriformes > Trichiuridae > Eupleurogrammus > Eupleurogrammus muticus. Next base: position 22,773,217 of record JAYKQN010000004.1, on the reverse strand, counting down.
ATGATATTCCCCTATTTAATGTCTTGAAGATGGTGGTGGAGCACTGTCTAAGTTTTCTTTTTTTATGTTTACACCATTGGTTTTATATTGCCCTGCTTTTGTTCTATTTTGTTTTTCTCACAATGTTTGACCATCCACTGTTTATTGTATTTTCTATGTATTTGGTGTTATTTTGTTTATTGTCCTATACAAATAAAACTGACTCACTTATTTACTTGCTATCTTACTAGCTGATTTACATCTATCCAGAATAGTGATCAGTGTTGAGACGACTGCAAATGCGATACATTTCTGAGCCACGTTTTATCATTTGCATAGGCACATGCATTATGTTTTACCACTAATTGATTCAAATCTTATTTAAATTCAAATATTAATTTATTATTAATATAGTCAGATGTCAACTGTAATCGGTGATGATGCCAGTTTAATGGGATTATTCATAGAAGATTCACTGAATGTACTATATTGTATATTGTATATGTTGTGTATGTTTTTTTTCCCCCATTCTTCTTCATTTTGTGAGTGTTGTATCCAATATGTAGTTGTTTGGGTATTTATAGTCTCTGAATTTTCCTTTCAGTCAACCCAGTTCTCAGTTCATTACAGTCCAAAATAGTTCTTCCATAATAAAAATAATTTTCCTCCAACCAAGCTGAATACAGGCTCTTGAATTGAGGAGAATAATTTAACCAAATAGTTGTCCGCCGGCTACTCTACTCCCTTCTTGATTCATTCATTGTTTTTACTGCAGAAGCAAAAAGGGAGTTATGACTTGCATGATTTAAAAATAGTTTTCAAAACTCTCAGATTTATCCCAACTGCAGTTTAATCATTCAACAATCCAACTTTGGGTTGCAAACCAGTCAAAGTCAAAAATTATTATCTCTACTATAAAATACATTGTATATACACTGATGATGCCTTTTGTGAGTGTTCCAGGTCATCATCCATTCAAAGATAGAACAGCGTAAAACGAAGCTGAGCATAAAGCATAATGCAGCACAGCAGAACCCGGAGAGGAGAGTGAAGCCAACAGCAGAGACCTGAGGGAGCAGAGCAGTGATGAGGGACGGCTACCAGAGACACCCAGCAACTCACGCTGGTGTGCACAGCAACATGCACACACCAATACACATGGGTCATAAAAACACACATGACTGTACACACAGATACACAGACCAGGGCAGGGCGAGAGCACACACACACACACACACACACACACGTACCTGCATATGTAAGTAAGCTCACAGACAACACACCTGTAGTGCACATGAATGCATGGGTGTTACTGCTTGTAATAATGAATCTATTCTCATCTGCATGTTTCTTCTTATCCCTTGCTTATCTTCTTCTTCTTTTTCTTCTTCCATCAAATTCCAAGGATGTATCACATTCCATATTGCCCTCACAGGATACAGCCCCGTGGCCCTGCCACTCTCCAGAAGTCCACAGCTCTGTCAAACATACCAGTCTGACTCCGGAGTCCTGTCATGTGCTATAATTTAGCTCTTTCCAGAATGCTTTACTTTCCCTCTGACTGTCACTTCCTATATATCGCTGTCATCTGTCGGGGGTCTGGGAAAAGGGCTACGGGTGAGCGGAGGTGTCATCAGAATCCTGCCCGAATGTTTCCTATGCGCCACACACACACACACACACACACACACACACACACATGCATCACCTAAGTCTGAATGACAAAGGGCAGAGGAGAAAGACAGGTGGGTTTGCACAAAGTGACGGGTTGAAGAGAGGAGAAGAAAGTGACAGAAGCCGTAAGAGAGAGTGTGAGTGAGGGGGAAGGAGCGTGAGAGGAAGCGAAAGAAGGAGAGGAAAAATGAGAATAAAACAACAGGCAAAGTGGGAGAGAAAAGGAGAGGGAGAAAGCCTCCGGAGTGCTTTTTCGCTCCAACGGGACAAAAGGTTACAGCATGACGAGGGTAGGTGTCAGGTGATGTGTGACAAGTCCAAATTAAAGATGACATAATGGCGGGGGCCCGGATGGGGTCCAAACTGGGGGCTGCATGAGACTTAGGCTAGGGGCAGACCGTGGCAACCGAGTTGAGCTGGGCCATGCTGAGCTGAGCTAGGCTGGGGCTGGGCAGCAGGGGGCTACCCTGCAGGCTCCTCCATATGGAACGCGTTAGCCTAGCGATTGCTAATGAAATGCAGACTGACGTCAGGCAGACACCCACCCATTGTTTTGCTGCTTAATTTGTTATAATATTTGTGTTACAAATAAGGATTTTGCCAGGTTAGAGGAAGAATGAGAGGCTACAGCCCCTCGTGAACAGGAGGGCAGAAGGTTTTACAGTGAAAGCCCAAATCTAAGACGCAAAGGGGGGCTGAACATTGACAGTGGAGGTAGAGAAAAGCTATGGGACTTAGCATAAGTGCTAACACAAGAAGGGCCAGGGGCTCAGCTGTCTAGGTGGGAGGTATAATGACTTAGGACTAACATGGGTGGGTGAGCTGGAAAGGGAAGGGCCGCTATAGGAGGCCGGAGTATGTGTTAATTTCATATGGAATTTTTGTTTTAGCACAAACAAACATTTCCGCATTACTCACAACAATTTGTTTTAGGAGAGGCATCATTCAGGCTTCTCCTGCAGCTGCCGGCCTGTTTTATATGCATCCTCATTCACGCTCTTTCAGTAAGTGTTGATTTTTATAATTCTCTCACTCCCTTTCTCACTCTCTTCCTCTCTTTCGAGCCCATTCACCCAGTTTCCAGCATGCAGAGAAGTCTTCCTAAAATAGGCTCAGTGGAGCAAGTTTAAGAATGCTTTTGTTATTCCAAAAGAGTTGCTGTAATTGACCACCACCTGGGCATCTGGCAGAAGTCACAGTGCGCCGGAGAGCTGGAGATGCAGAGGGAGAGGAAGGAGCTGTGAATGGAAAGAATGAAAGAAACGACAAAACAGAGATGAACAAATGGAGACTGAGGAAAGACAAGAAAAGAAGAGAGATTAATAGAGGGGGGTGAATGATGGAAAGTGTATGTGCTATGCCCCCTCTCTCCTTACAGCTTCACTCTCGCCCCTCTCTGTCTCCTGCTCTCCCACTCTGACATGTCAGTCCGAAGGTGCTTTATTGGCCTGAGTAATGACGGGAGGTGTTGCCAGGGTAATTACATAGCACATTAAAGGGTTTTATAAACATTACAGTTCCTCCTTTGCCCGGTGGCAAGGCCAAAGGGGCAGGAAGAAGGGGGGGAAAACAGAATGAGAGAAATGGACACAGGGAGAGGGAGCAGGAACGGCACAAAAGGATGTAAGAGCAAAGGGCAGGGAGGTGGAAGAGATGAGCAGAAACGATGACAGGAGTGAGGCAAGCTCAAGGATTCCATCACTGAGTGCCTGAACATGAAACAGGAAGAAAAAAAAAAAAAAACATGCCGGACCAGCGTCCAACACAAACCACAGCTGCAATTCACATCACTATGCATGGAGAGCAAAGGATAATTCTCTCTCACACACACACACACACTACATGTGCACACAACATTGTGCATACCCTTGTTGACACAATCTTTGCATATGCTCATGAGCGTTCACATTATAGCCGCACACACACAGCTGTGCACAGGCTGTCACTGAGGGTCATGACACACTCACTCAACCAAACACACACAACCACAGGGACTATAATTAAACAAACATCCACATATTCGCTGAGCATTGCGTGTTTTTGTACAACCTCATTGGTCAAAAGCAATTAGCTCGAACATCCTCTTAGCGCACACAAAGCAGCCCCTGCCAGTCGGTGTCGGACAGCGCGCAGTCACCACTCCTGCAGTAAATCTTTATCTTTGTTCTTAAGTGTCTTATCCCTATATATATATATATATATATATATATATATGGAGAGGGAGAGAGAGAGAGATCTAATCATGGTCCAGAAAAATCTGTTACTGTCCCTGCTCTAACTGATTTGTTGGCTCCTGTACTGTATGAGGTCATGTCACGGTTTCTCCGAAGATGTTGATGATGGAGGCGTCCAGATTTCATGTCTTTATGTCTTTTTACATACCACTCCATCGACGCAAAGTGTCCAAGCTTCAAGCGAGCGGTCTTGCCAGATGGCACAGGGGTGAAGATGACACAAGTCTCGCTGCTGGATTGCATATGTTGTTGGATTAAAGGTCAGTATCGTGCACTTACTTCATCCAATAGACACAGGTGCATGTAGATATGTTGGCAGACATCACTCAAAACAATGGCTGTGAAGCAAATGAATAAAATATGACTGTGGAGCCACTGACAGAGCATGCGTATGAGGATCATGACGGCAGGTGTAGGCTGAAGAACAAGGTTTTCTGGGCATGATTCACGCTGTAAAAAGAGGCGGCTTTGGCCTAACAGTGACAAGCTAGATTGCATGAATAATTACCCTGACACGAGTCCAAAGCAGCATCAACCCTCCAACTTGAAAGTGTCAAAGTAAAGTTATTCCAGTGCTTCAGCTGGGCTATGTATAGAGACAACAGCTGCAATGGATTCCGGGACACAGAGGAGAGTAAACGTTCATATTCATTGGATTAATCTTGCTAAGCGAGGGAAAGGAGCAGGCTGTGCACCACCAACATCGCGGTAATAAAAACAATATTTTGCTTTTCTCTTCATCTCCACCGCGGCTCAGTATCGCACAAACGTCTCTCCGCTAATTAATTCCTGCTCTTACTTAGTTGCAGCTGTCGATTCTCTCATCTTGCAGACGCAGACAAGTGGCGAACAGGTTTTCATTTCAAAGCCCGGCACACTGTACGCATTCCTTGACTTCGCCTGGGCCCCCCTGTCATCAAAGGGCCTTTATTAAGTGTCTCATACATTTACACTTTGGGGAACAGTTTAAACTTGGCCCGTGATTAACAAAGCAGGGATATCTATCCCAGAAACCAATGTTAGGCTGACATCTCAACATCTGATGTGAAATTTAAGGCCCATGCCTGCAGGTATTAATCAAAGCCACAAGCCTCTCTCTCCCTCCAGAGATCCCACATGCACACAGGCCTGCTTCCCCAGTCACTCCTCCCATCCAAACATATACAGCCCTTATAGACAAAACTAATTGGACACAATCCACTGCACTTGACACATCCAAATCTGCACAGTTTGTCTCCAGGATGATGGATTGCATTTATGCTGTTCAAAGTTTTCAAAGTGTCCAACACTTTAGAGCACACAGCGGGGGGATGATAGAGCTTGGCTGCCAACTTGCCTTAGACTAAATCAAGGCGTATCTAAACTTGACTCCTTACACACACCTCTACACACACACACACACACACACACACACACACACACACACTCACACACACATCCCACTGTCATAATGACTCAACAACTGGCCCGCGGCTCCGAATGCTCCAAGCTCTGCATTAGGTTCCACTCCAGTCACCCATAACATAGAGTCCAGCACACCCTGCCTCTCCTCCACGGTGACCTTGGGGTCAGGCCAGAATGCCCTCATATAATGAGAGTGCTGTTTGGGGATTTGTTGGACTGTGATAGAGAAAGGGCAAGCACACGCAATGCACCCTGGGTCTTTGTCTGGGTGCTGACGGTATTGACGAGCGCTGATCGATGTTAATTGCTAGACAGAATGGCCATATTGACCAGGCTCCCTGGATGAAGAAGCCTGCAGGCCCAGTCAAAGAGAGAGAGAAAGAGGGAGAGAGGGAGAGATACAGGGAGGAAAATGCTGCTGGGCCCAGACCTACAGCAGCTACTGGGCCCCAGATACACACACACGCACACACACGGCTCTCATTCACTTTAATGAGTCGAGAGAGGAGCACAAAGGCATAACGTCCATCAATGCCAAGTCTATTCAACACAACAGAGGGTATATGCAAAAAAAATGTGTCCTGGTGTGTGTCTCTTTGTGTGCACATGTGCGTGTATAAATAATGTCTGTGACAAAGTTGGTCCGCATGAAAGTACAATTGAGTGCGGAGGAACAGGCAAGGGGACATCCATGTATGAGAGGATGTGTGTGAATACAGGTTTGTGTGTGCGTCTTAGCTGAGGATCAATAGGCAGGAGCTGCAGAGGGAAAGACATGGGCAATCAATATACTGGCTGCAAACAGAGGGAGGGACAGACTGAGCAGATAAAAAACAGCCGGGGAGATTAGAGAGACAGATAGGGAGGACAGAAAATGAAAGAGAGAAAGAGTGATGTGACAGAAGGGGCAAGAGAGAAAGAAAAGGCCTCTTTTGGTTTTAAATCAGCCCCCCCCCCTTAACTTTGGGTTATTTTTGGGACAACATGTGCACAAACCAGGTAACATTTAGTTTCTTTCTGCCAGCACAAATATCTGCCGATAATTTCACTCCATCATCAACTTTAAGTTGAAGTCAAGTAATCAGTATTTTCTGAGAAAATAATAGTGAAACTTACTGCAAGTAAAGCTTCATTTAATGAGTGGCCAGGTATGAATGCTTGAGCAATATTTTTATATTTTAATGGGCTATGAGCGCAGATGAAAACAGGCCTTAAGTCTTTCATTTGTACCTTAATGGATGTTCATACTGCTGAGCCAGATACAATAACTCTTGTCTCCCTGAAGAATCTCATCCATTTTATGAATTTGCAATGGGAGTAAGATAATCTCATCCTCTTTTGGAAAGTCTACTATCTACAAATCTACTGCTACTATTAAATCAGGGTTTTGTGTATCACATGAATGAAGCTTCAGATCTTTTGCCTGCTAGTCCTCCACCGGAGCATCAAGATGTGCCGTAGCCCCTCTTCTGAACCCTTCCATCTGGGCTTAAGAGTACCAGACGGGCTCATACCTCATCACCAGAATGTGGTTCAAATCCCTCTCCACAACATTTACACTCTTGTCCCTTGCAGCAGTGCGGTGAATGGCGAAAAAGCACCCAGACACAGGTGCAAAGACAGAGAGAGCCAGTGGTAGGAAAGAAGGCCAGAGGCTTGTCTATGGAGCATGACTGGAAAGGCATCCAACCACAGTCAGTACCCCTACCCAGCCCAGCTCAACCCTGTCCAGTTGCAGAAGTCTGTGTCTGTGCGTGCATGCGTGCGTGCGTGCATGCGTGCATGCGTGTGCGTGCGTGCGTGATTTGAAAGTACAATGTTGAAAAGAATAAGCCTACACTTGGAGCCAAGATAACTGTCCCTGATGTATGAGGCCAACCCCCTCCCACCTACACACACACACACACACACTTTAAATTTACTCTCCTCTCTATTCTCTCTCATTCTTTGTGTGTGCGTTTGTGCGGGCGCGTGCGTGTGAATGAAAGGTATGGCAGGAGTGTTGTGTTGGCTTGGCTGACCGTCTGCGGTTGTGCGGCGGTGAGAGGGAGTTTTGGGAGCGCAGAGCGGGCGTTGCTGCCGAAATCCCTGAGAAATGTTCCTTTTGGATCCGTGTCCGTGCTTACATACCGCCCTCCCGACTGTCTCTCATTCTCCGTTTCATTTTTCCCTCTTAAGGTTTAACTTAAAAGTTATGAAATGGGGAGTCAAAATACATCACTTGAAAGCGCAGCGACTCTGATGGGTGTGTGTGTGTGCGCGCGCGCGTGTGTGCGTGCTTGTGAGGTGTGTGTGAGTGCATGCGCGCGCACTCCACACTTCACTCCACTGAGGCTGCAGGGGTGAGGTTATCTTCGGGGGAGGTAATGGAGGGCAAGAAGTCTGCTTATTAAGAAAGATGTCCACTTGGCTGAGGCAGGTGTCTTTGTCCTGTGTGTATGTAAGTCGGTTCCTCTTTCGGTTAGAGACATTTCCAAAAAGTCGAATCAATTTATTTAGAAATGTTCTTCAAAACCGCATCCTATTTACTGGAGACAAGTGAATTCATAAAAGTACATGATTCAAATAGTTTCCAATGCATTTTTGCTTTTTTTTTTTTTTTTTTTTTCTCAAGAAGTTCTTCATTACACCGAAATAAGACAGAACAACACAAATGAGACATTTTCTTGATTCGGGGGAAGTACAGAAGTTGCTTGCATTGTAAACAGGAGACATTATCTCACCTCATTAGCAGATGTTTTTCACTTAAAAAATGGTATTTTTTCAGTGTTAGTTTGGTCGGCATCGCATAGCGACTGACTAATCCCATTTTGATCCAATAAGTGTGCATGTGCGTGTGAGTGAAGGAGAGAGAGAGAGAGAGAGAGAGAGAAGGAGAGAGGAGGGAGGGAGGGAGGATTGATCCGCGTCTGTTAAAATCTTGTTCTGTTTTTTCTTGGAGTGAGGTCTGTGCCTGCCGACGCTCCTCTCCTGTGCAGCCCCTCTCAAGAAAAGCTTTTATGGAAGGAAACCTTGGAATTTTTTGAAAGGGAGAAAAATCTGCATAATACCAAAAAAGTGGATAAAAACGCACGGCTGGCTCCTTTCTGCGTCCTCTCTGGCGTTTTCTCCTCTGGTGTCTGAATGAAACAGGGAGGCAGATATAGGAGGGAGAGGGACGGTGCAGGTTTTGGACTGGGAGTCGATCTGTCAGTGTGATTTCGGGTAAACACGTTTCCAAGTGCGCCCGTTTAACTTTTATTTCTTCAGAAAAGTGGGCGAGTTCGTGCCTTCTCCTCTCCTCTCCTCTCCTCTCCTCTCGCACGGCGGAGTTGCTCTTTTCTCGGAACGAAGAGACTCTCGTGTTTTTTTCCCCCTTCAGAGAAACTGCCTAAACTTTCTACGTTTAAAAAAAATAAATAAAAAGATCGGATTGCATTTTCCCCCTTCAAACATTTCGGAGGTGATGTCATCGTGCTGTGTTTTGGCTGGTATTGTGTCGAGAAGGCGCAGGGAGGACTGCTGCAGCCAGGCGGTAACCAGCGACTGAGGCAGCGGGGAAGTCCGGAAAATCAGGTGCAAAGTGCGGCTGTCATTTCCTCAGTGTGTCGCGGGTGGCTGAGTCCGCCACCCAGTCACAGCTGTTCCCATCCTCTCCAGCCACCCCTCCCTCCCTTCCCTCCCTCGTCTTTCCTTCTCCTTTATTATCCCTTCCCATTCTCATTCAGCACTCTTCATACACCCCTCTGAGCTGGACCGCTCCGGGACCTTATCCCTCTGCCTGTCGGACTCTGTCGGTCGGCGTCACCTTAGCCACAGACCCGTTGATCCAGCGTGGGGGCGCAGACATGACCGAGACCGCGTTGCATTACCCTGCGCCCGCAGAACCGCCGTTTCCAGCTCGCCGTCTGCTCCATCAGCCAAGCCAGGTAGCCCACCTCCAACAGTTCCTGATCCCACACTGCTGGGACTAAACCCTCCTCCCGCTCCCGCCTGTGTTGGGACAAACACTCTGTTCTCCTGTCATCTCACCTACCGCCGAATTCACTTTGGAGACCAGCAGCCCGCTTTTGCGCCGAAACGTTACGCATTGGATTACATTACGCAGAAGATTACGCACGCGCCGCATCTGTCTACAGGGCCAGGCATCGTTACGAGGGTCAACAAGGTCGATTGGAGTTTGTGATCGGCGAGGCGTGTGCGCGCTTTCACCTGTTCCTCTCCACGCCGGGGACGCGCAGCGTTTAAAGCCCTAACCTTCCCCCTTTGCTCCCCCGCCCATCCGTCTCTCCACCGGTCTGGACAGCTGTTAGAGGTTGCCCGGCGGTCACAGTGGCACATCTACTCCGGCCTCACACCCCACCTCGCCCACGCCCGCACATTTACCCACACCGGGGGAACCGGGGCACGCCACCGCCGATGCCAACGGGAGTGTCCGCTGACTCTTTGACTCTGCATAACATCCAGCGGATTCCAGCCACAGAGGGGAACTCTCCGGACTGTCGGACTGGCTCAGACGGAGCGAGGAGACTGTCTCTGGGCCAAGTTCCATAGTGGAGGGGGGAAGCAATGTGGTCCCTTCTTTCCACGCTGACCGTCTTGTAAGTCACTTTTATCACTTTATTGCGTAATACGATCATTTTCCTATACAGCCTCTTTGTCTCGGTTCACTTGTTAAAACGAGTTTCACGAAAGGCCTGGCTACAGATGAAGATGATGGAGAGGAAGGTTGCATTGTCTAACGATTACATCACTCCTCATCAGTCCCCATAGAAAACATGCCATGGAAGGCCCTGTTTTGATTGGCTGACAGTTCAGGGTCACTGGGTCAGAGTCAGGGCCATGTTACTCATAAAACCTGCCATAAACATCTCCATCACCATCTGCACTTACTTCAGGGATGGCCAAGCTGGCTTAGGGAAGGCCATTTTCCCATTGCCAAAAAAATGTTTTTTTTCCTATTGAAAATATTTCAGAAGTTGAGTCAAATAACACCGGCTTTATCTAGTGGGATAGGAAAATGATAAAGTGCCAAGAGCAAATCTAAGGGAGGAGGATACAGACTCAGGGGGCTTGAGTTTGCCCATTCGAGGTGTGTCTTGTTAAAAGCCAAGGGATTTATTTTTCTTTCTTTGTGTCGGCTGTACTTCTCCCAGATGGCAGTCATCTCCAGATACTTCTCATTCCTCACACAACCTGGACAGGGTGTGTGCCGCTGCTGCTGCTGCTGCCGCTGCTGCTGCTGCTACTGCTGCTGATGCCGCTGCCGCTGTTGCTGTTGCTGGTGTCTGCCTGACTTTCTCTCTCCTCTGTGTCTCCCTCAGACTCTCTCCACTTACCCAACTAACTGCCTACATCTGTCTTCCTGTCTTGCATGTACCCCATATTCCGCAGATGCTTTTTCAGATAAAAAAAAGTATGGATTAATAACCAATGAATGATGGCGCCCCTGGCAGTATCTGAGGAGGAGGCAGTCCCACTGTTTAGTCTGCTGGTTTTACTTTAAATCTACCGGAGTCAATCATCTATCCATTCATTTCCTACGTGGCTATCACTTTTACCGCAGCTACTTCATCATATCTGTCCTTATTCTCAAAACATGTTGTTTTCCCAACTTGCTCATAAGTCTTCAGCCAGTGAGAACAACCACAGGGGCCTTTTGCCACAGCAACCTGTTGCTCTCCTCTTAAAGCCACAGCTCCATAACGAGGCCCTCGGCTTGTAAGCGTTGCTCCAGCGTTTGTTACTGCTGATACCACTCACACGCCCACTGGCCTAACCGCTATTCCTCACCGAGGCCCACTGCTGAACATCTGAAACTCTTGCAACGTGCCGAAGCCCACTGCTCCAGTGTTGGCCTACCACTCTAACCGCTGCTACACACAGCTGAAACCGCCGCTCTGCGCTGAGTCCCACCAGGCCGACCGCTCTCACTCCACGCTGGTGCCCAGTCCTCGGTGCTGAGGCCTGCTAGTCTAACCGCAGACTCCATATGGTAGATCTGCTGGGACGCAGGTTTATGATGTCAGACCCTTGCTTGTCTTGGCTGGCGGCCAAGGCGCACCGGGCTTTCCCTCTCTCCATACCTCCTTCTGTCTTTACTCTCCCCGACTTCGACTCTGCGCTCTCTTATTCTCTCGTTTTCTCATCCCTCCCCCACCCTCATCTGATCCTGTCTCCCTCTTTCCTCTCTCCTTCTATTTCTCTCTGTGGCTGGCATAATATGGAGTGTCTGTGGCTTTTGTGGGAGCGGGGGAATCCAGTGCCGAGGCACTTTTCCTGCAGTGTCCTCGGCGGCAGTGCAGCCGTGGTGTTTTAACAGCTGAGAGTCCTCACAATGCACAGGCGCTCAGGTTTTTTCGGCTGCGCATGCAAAATGTGAGGGCCAACACTCCACTGCGTTGCCCAGGATGTCTGCATCTATTAGAAGAGCTCAGGGGCCAACACACCAGCTATGGGAAAGAAAAGATTGGGAGGAGAGAAAGGAAGCAAGATGTTTGTGATGGTGTGTATATATGTGTGTGTCAGAAGGCAGTGACATGTGTTACGACGTGCATGACTTGAACTCCCTTCCTCTTTCTTTCCCATTATTTATCTTTTTGTCTACTTCTCACGCCAGACCACACTCTGTGGTTACACTACTGTCTCTCATTTTGGCACTTTTTCTCCTCCACTTTTTTTTGCCTTTCTCCTCTTTCTCACATCTGTGCATCTGCCCACCCTCTCTGATTTTATCTCACCTCTTTTATTCTCTGTCAGCGTTCTCTGGCTTCATCACCCCTCTCTGTATTCTTACATCACCTTCTCCCTATCCCTTTGTGTACCTCTCAGTCTACCTCTCTCTCCTCCTCGCTATCTCCCTCTCTCAGCAGTGCGTATGTCTTTGCTTTGGCCCAGCTGTCAGCTGCTCGCTCCTCCTGTACACACACATACACCCTGCACACATCTGCACATCTGTGTGCATGCCCATGACAGTGTGGAGGAGTCACCTCGCTAACCCCAAACATAAAGGAAGATGGGAGGCAGGCAGCGATAGGAGAAAGGTAGAGTGGACAGAGAGGCGAGGAGAGAAAGATAAGGTAAAGCGAAGATAGGGAGGACAACAAGTCAGAGGAAGAGAGGAGAAGAGGCATGCAGAGAGATAGGGAGAGATGAGGTGGGGAAAGACACAAGTTGTAGAACTGCTTCTCAGCCCACACACTTGGTTCTGAACTTCTTCAAATCTTCGGCGACTAATTCAGAGCAGTTCAAGGACTGCTAAAAGGGATTTTGCGCAACTCAATCCCTCCCTTTCCAAAGCTGCAAATAACAAGTGTACATCCAAGGTCAAGGTCTAAACGTCAATTAAGCAATGAGATAAAGTGAGAAGAATTTTAATTGCAACTACATCCAGCTGTTTCTGTAATAAATGTCTCTCAATGTCCAGATAGTCAGAAGGGATATGGTAGTAATAATTTAAATGAATCATATTTTCTCATGAACAATATTCTCCAGCAATTGATTCCACCGTAAATCATCTTTCCACACATTTTGGTAGCTCATGTTCTCACTTATTCATAGCATCTCTAAATGCGACCACAGTCCACCGCTCTCCAAAGCCACATTAAAGCAGACTGTACACCTGTAGTCAAGCCCAGCTGTCTACATACACAGAGCAGCCAAATAAGCCAGCCCATTCCCTTAGATGTCCAAACCAAAACATGTTCTAGTTGTCTCGGCATGTTTGCCATTTCGCCACGGTCCAATCAGGTCATTTGGAGGCCAGATTTTGGCGTGGCGAAAGTCACTGACGGGTCAGAAAGTGGGTTTGGACAGAAGGCTGGTAGCGTTACTATAAACACGGCTCTGGGTGTTTTCTGTCTGCCTGATCCCTGGACATCTGCCTGTCTGTATGTCAAGGTGCTGTGCCAGCCGCACACGCAGCAGTGTGAGTAATCACCCAATAAGGAAAAGAGATGTTGAACAGAGGAGAACGGCGGAGAAGAAAGAGATGGAAATAATGGTGTCACGCTTGACTCTTCCAACATTCAATGTTGCTTACATATTTCAAACTCATCTGTTTCTACTTTTTCCAGATGTATCCAGATGTTGCTGGTGATGTGCAATCCATTACAGGTAAGAGTCTCCATACATGACATTGAGTGATTGTACAGTAAAAAACATGTAGGAGCATATTTTTCTAAGCCTGTTCATGGCGCTTGACATGTGCCTCTGGACATGTGCTATTCTCAGCAGGTACTTGGTGTGGATGGGGTCAACTTCAGCGTGCATGTGGAGAATCAGACACAGGTGCGAGACACCATGAGTCGGCGACACCACCGGGTTTACCAGCTCTACAGTCGCACCAGTGGCAAACACGTCCAGGTGCTGGGACGCAGGATCAGCGCCCGGGGAGAAGATGGAGACAAATATGGTAAGACACACACACACAGAGTCATGCCAGGACACACACAGATGATTGCTTTGGTGCACATGTGTGTATGCAGTGCTGAAAAAGATTCCGACTTGCACACATGCATGCTTATACCATCTGAAGACTGCAAGTACAAAGACTTGAAGGTTGACTAAGTGCATGCATGAACGGATACAGAATGCAGCTGTGCAGGCACACTCACAAAAGCACACACACATGCCTCCCCAGGCTTTGGCAGAGGGGCAGTGGAGCTTGTCTTGGGAGTACAAAGACCTCATCGACTGGCTGCTGACTCAATGATTCACAGGAGAGCAAAAGAAAGAAACAGAGAGAGAGAGAGAGGGAGAGAGAAAGAAGGTGTTAGTGGAAAAAAGTGTGAGTTGGAGGGAGAAGCCTGGCAGGTAGAGTGTCGGACCGAGTGTTAGAAACTCATCTCCTCCATCGATTCCTGCATTGATTTCTCATTCTCCCTGTTGTCTCCTCTGGATTTAAAGCAGCAGGTTTCCTCTTCCTCCTTCCTTTAACACTCCCTCTGTCCATCCCCCACTCCCTCCTCCTCTCCACCTTCTCTGTCTGTAATGATGTCTAACCCATTCTTAAACTACACACAGAATCAATGGGCTGAAGAAAGCCAAGCCATAATGCTTGAGTTCATATTTCTGCATGCGCTCCAGCAGTGACTCATATTGCACATCCCTTCCATTCACAAACATGTCAGGTTGCTAACGTGCCGTTTCAAGCCATAAATTGGACCATGGATGCAGAAGTCTGTTTTTGACAATAGTATGCCAAGGACTAAAAGAAAACCAACCGTGGCGCTGAGGTATCCACGGGAGAAGCAAGAGCAGAAAGAGAAAAAACACAGCAAAGAAAAGGGCGGGTGCATGAAGATATAAACATGAAGGGAAAGAGCAGAAGGGAGATGAGAGGAGAGTTGGGGGAAGAGAGAGGAAGAGGGCAGGAGGGAGGGAGGTATTGATTTCTCCTGACCCCTTTGTTGACTAAGGTCATGTAGGAACCATTTTAGGGATTTATTTTTAAACAGGCACAAGCACATTCTGAAGATGTTTAGTTAGTGAAGCGATATCGCCGGGAAGGATGATCACGCATGCACCTGCACACACACACACACACACGCAAATGCACACACCTTTAAAACAACAGAGTTGCAGACGCTCAGTCTGAGTGTTCCCCTGCTCTTCTCAGGCCCACTGCGCTCTGTCGACTCTTTGCTGTTATCTTTTTTACGAGGCCCATTTGTGGCCAGCGGCCTCACATCCATGTGTGTGACCAGGCTTATCTTACAACCATCTGTCCAGCCTGAGACATTTACATCTGTGTGTGATTTATCAGCACGTTTAATAGCAACTATGAATCCTGAAACTGTGATTCAGTGTGAATGTCGTATCTAGTTTAAAAGCCAAATCCGATCTAATGATGGACAGTAATCTGTGCAATTATTGTCAGTTTGGTAATATAAGCTTAGGTGTTTTTCTTTTTGGATTGGCAAGTAATCTCTAGCCTCATAGAACTAGCTAAGCCCTAAATTGGTGTTACCGTGATCTTTCTACATTCGTGGTAAAGCCTAATAAAGCTGAGAGATCCTGTAGACACTGGCACACCGCGGCTCTAATGTCTGTCTGCCACTCTGTCTGTCCCTTCACAAGCCCAGCTCGTAGTGGAGGCCGATACCTTCGGTAGCCAGGTGAGAATCCGGGGCAAAGAAACCAATTTCTACCTGTGCATGAACCGCCGGGGCAAGCTGGTAGGAAAGGTGAGACTTCTTTTGGTTCACATTGACATATTTATCAAAGTAACAAACTTTTTTTTCCCATTTTTTCATTTTCAAATTCCTGACCAGCCTCTCTTCTTGTCTCCAAATGTGTGTGTGTGTGTGTGTGGGTGGGTACCTGTGGTTTCTCTGCACTCTCAGAAGGCCAGTAATCGAAGTGCCGACTGCGTCTTTGTGGAAAAGGTTCTGGAAAACCACTACACAGCCCTGATGTCGGCACGCTACACGGGTTGGTATGTGGGTTTCACGAAAAGAGGGCGTCCTCGCCGCGGCCCCCACACACTCCCCAACCAGCAGGACGTACACTTCATGAAGCGCTTCCCGCCTGGGGAGCAGCCTGACCTCACCACCCCTTTTCGCTTCACCACCGTCAGCAAGCGGGGCAAGAGGGTGCGTGCAACTGGACCCCGCTAGTAGTGGCTAATGCTAGCACCCACTGTCTTGTCATCCAAAGCCTTGACCTGAGCCTGCCAATGGCTAACCCAGTCATCTCCTCCGTCTCACACGACTGAACCTCCCTTTGTTGGGACAAACATTGACCAGAAACTTGATGAATCATTCATGGGGTTGATTTACACCTACTAATTTGCCACTACAGCCCCCCAGTTAGTGATCATTCCTCTCAGTTTTAGTTTGCTTACTGGACCAACTGGACCATTACTGGTCCATCACTGGAAGCTCTATGGACCTGGTCTGCTTCCCTTCATAGGCCAGAAATATTGACAGGGAACCTGAAGGGCAGCCAAACAGAGTCCTCGGCCAAATGGCTCCGCAAAGACCTTTATTCCACAACTACAAAAAACCACAAGGCCTTCATGTCTTCTGTTCTGGACCAGCTGGACAATGTCAAGTATGGGATTACAACTGGACCATGCAGAGAGAGAACAAGAGTGGGAAAGACTGACTGAATAAGGGAGTGGGTGCTTAGCCTACGGATGAAGGGAAATCCGGAGGGAGAAGACTGCGAAGAGGACAAAGGGATAAAATTATCTGCAGCGTTCAAATAATGGACTGTTGACATGTGACGCACTTATTTTTCTCACCGCTAAATTGGCGGGAATCTGTGAGACTGTCAGATGAACGGATGGATGAATGAGGGAATGATTAAGTGAGTGACTTACTGAATAAATGCATGTTTGTAAAATGAAGAAATCTATGTAACAGTGTGTGTTTGTGTGTGTGAGTGTGTGTGCACCAACAACCGTGAGTGAAGCTGGATCAGGAGGGACTTCGGAAAGGGACCACGCAGTCCCTGCTTGAACCCGTCATATTCACTGCAGGGACCAAAGCTTTAGGAACTGGAATGTATAAAACCCAAGCTGCACCAAAAACAGCCAGCCAATCACAGAAAACCAAACCAACGACCAACCAAAGACAACTGGAGACCTTCTTCGTGACTCCTCCCCACGCCCCCACCCCTACCCCCAGAGGACACAGCACCCTCAGCTTATAGGTGCAGAGGATGACGAGCACAGGAGGGGAGCACGGCGGGGAGGGTGCCTTCTCTACGAGCATTGCTATAGAAACGACCCAGGGGATGATGCTCCCGTGCGATACCGTGGATACAGAATGCTGCTACCAGGACATTCAGTGGAACAAACCAAAGTCTCATGCATACACACAGGAGAAAAATATTAAAGGGAACAATTTATTGAAAGTTATATATATATTATATATATAAAAGAAGACAGAAACCCTAAATAAGCAATCTTACTATGATGGTTACTATAATTATTACGATAAAATTATTTCATTTATTTATTTCAGCTCTGTGTGCAGCAGTCTTTCTTGACTCAGTAAACCTTACAGAAACATTTCCTGTGTCTCTTTGAATTGCTTCTTCACCGACTCTCTTTTCTATCAGGAAGAGAATGAGATTCATGTTCAGAGTGGCTCCAGATGTGCTCATCGTTCTATAAGATGATCAAAAAGAACAATAATTGTCAATCATTCAAGTAAATGAAACAAGCACGCTAAACATTTACTTCTGCTGGCTACTGCAACAGTGATGGTTGAATGGTTTTCTGGTAAATATAATTATAATTTGAATATCTATTGGTTGGGTCATTGGTTAAACAAAATAAGCAATATCTTCTTATAATTAAGATAGTGTTTATAAATTGAGCAATATGGTAACATGTACCATGATGCAATATGAATTTGTCAGATTTCTCTTAGATTTTACTAGGTTTGCAATGAAATAACATGGCAACATGTGTTATTTGAGAGCACGACTGCAATCAAAAAATGTTTAAGTGTCAGTAAAATAAATGACTAATTAAAATGCAAACCAAAAATTTGTTTGAAAATCCAAATGTTTTATTTGCAAAGATAATTTTTTTGCAATTCTAAAACTTTCATTTGCAATTCCAAAAAGTTTTCCCTGCTTCATACAGTTAATTTTGTGTCTTTATTAATCAATTTATAAAATACGGTTGCAATCAAAATTTGCAAATTTTTGATTTGTTTGCAAATCTTTCCTTTTTTTGACATTTTTTTGTGAATCAAAACCTGAATGTTGTGAGGATAAAGCTATGAATAGGCTAAAAAAAACAAGAAGGAAAAGATTATTAAATAAATGTTTGGGTTTGAAACCAAAACACTTTGTTCTTAAATAATTATTTTAAACCAATTTTTTGAGTTGAATAATAATGACACAAAATTAAGCAGCAAGCAAATCCTTTGGATTTGCAAAGGAAGGTTTTAGAATTGCAAATAAAATGTTTGGTTTTGCAAATGAAAGTTTTTGAATTTTTAATAGATTTGGGTTTGCAGAACAGACCTTTGGAAAACACATCCTCAGCACAGCCCTCTGATGAAGGAAAAAAAAAGGAAAACCCTCCCAACCCTGGATATGTCTAATTTACTCATTGCCTTGAGAATTTCCCTTATGAATATCTGATGATTACTTCAAATAAAATTCAAGAAAAATGAGCAAGGATGAGATCATGAACATGATAATTTGAGAATCATTAATGAATTGGTTATTACTTTTATACATTTCCCGGGTCCAAAAAAAGACTGTCACACTGCGGCTCTGCTCCTCGTTGGCAGCAGGAATGCATATATCAACATATTATTATAGTATACTGTTTTTGAGTGACATAGTATAATATGACGATTTTTGAGCAACATAATTAAGTATGATCATTTTTATGCAAAATAAAATACTGTGACCATATAGGAGCGGAATACTATGCTATGACATTTTTTGAAAAACATATTATAGTATGACCTTTTTTGAGCAAAAATACTATAATATGACCTTTTTTGTTCCACATCCTATAATATGACCATTTTTGAGCTAATAGTATAGTATGACCTTTTTTGAGCGACATAGTATAGTATGACCTTTTTTGAGCGACATAGTATAGTATTACCTTTTTTGAGCTAATAGTATAGTATTACCTTTTTTGAGCGACATAGTATAGTATGACCTTTTTTGAGTGGAAAAACCATGATATGACCTTTTTTGTGCCACATCCTATAATATGGCTTTTTGTGAGCAAATAGTATAGTATGACCTTTTTTGAGCAAAAATACTATGATATGACCTTTTTTGTTCCACATCCTATAATATGACCATTTTTGAGCGACATAGTTTAGTATGACCTTTTTTGAGCGACATAGTATAGTATGACCTTTTTTGAGTGGAAAAACCATGATATGACCTTTTTTGTGCCACATCCTACAATATGGCCTTTTTTCAGCGAAATAGTATAGTATGACCTTTTTTGAGCGACATAGTTTAGTATGACCTTTTTTGAGCGACATAGTATAGTATGACCTTTTTTGAGCGACATAGTATAGTATGACCTTTTTTGAGCGACATAGTATAGTATGACCTTTTTTGGGCACCATAGTATAGTATGACCGTTTTTTAACGACATACTATAATATGACCATTTTTGAGCTAATAGTATAGTATGACCTTTTTTGAGCGACATAGTATAGTATGACCTTTTTTGAGCGACATAGTATAGTATTACCTTTTTTGAGCGACATAGTATAGTATGACCTTTTTTGAGCTAATAGTATAGTATTACCTTTTTTGAGCGACATAGTATAGTATGACCTTTTTTGAGTGGAAAAACCATGATATGACCTTTTTTGTGCCACATCCTATAATATGGCTTTTTGTGAGCAAATAGTATAGTATGACCTTTTTTGAGCAAAAATACTATGATATGACCTTTTTTGTTCCACATCCTATAATATGACCATTTTTGAGCGACATAGTTTAGTATGACCTTTTTTGAGCGACATAGTATAGTATGACCTTTTTTGAGTGGAAAAACCATGATATGACCTTTTTTGTGCCACATCCTACAATATGGCCTTTTTTCAGCGAAATAGTATAGTATGACCTTTTTTGAGCGACATAGTATAGTATGACCTTTTTTGAGCGACATAGTATAGTATGACCTTTTTTGAGTGGAAAAACCATGATATGACCTTTTTTGTGCCACATCCTACAATATGGCCTTTTTTCAGCGAAATAGTATAGTATGACCTTTTTTGAGCGACATAGTATAGTATGACCTTTTTTGAGTGACATAGTATAGTATGACGGTTTTTGAGCGACATACTATAATATGACCATTTTTGAGCTAATAGTATAGTATGACCTTTTTTGAGCGACATAGTATAGTATGACCTTTTTTGAGTAGAAAATACTATGATATGACCTTTTTGTGCCACATCCTATAATATGGCCTTTTTTGAGCGACATAGTATAGTATGACCTTTTTTGAGCGACATAGTATAGTATGACCTTTTTTGAGTGAAAATACTATAATATGATTTTTTGTGCCACATCCTATAGTATGACCTTTTTTGAGCGACATAGTATAGTATGACCTTTTTTGAGTGAAAATGCTATAATGTGATTTTTTTGTAACACATCCTATAGTATGACTTTTTGTGGGCGACATAGTATAGTATGACCTTTTTTGAGTGGAAAAACCATGATATGACCTTTTTCGTGCCACATCCTACAATATGGCCTTTTTTCAGCAAAATAGTATAGTATGACCGTTTTTGAGCGACATACTATAATATGACCATTTTTGAGCTAATAGTATAGTATGACCTTTTTTGAGCGACATAGTATAGTATGACCTTTTTTGAGTAGAAAATACTATGATATGACCTTTTTGTGCCACATCCTATAATATGGCCTTTTTTGAGCGACATAGTATAGTATGACCTTTTTTGAGTGAAAATACTATAATATGATTTTTTTGTGCCACATCCTATAGTATGACCTTTTTTGAGCGACATAGTATAGTATGACCTTTTTTGAGTGAAAATGCTATAATGTGATTTTTTTGTAACACATCCTATAGTATGACTTTTTGTGGGCGACATAGTATAGTATGACCTTTTTTGAGTGGAAAAACCATGATATGACCTTTTTCGTGCCACATCCTACAATATGGCCTTTTTTCAGCAAAATAGTATAGTATGACCTTTTTTGAGTGACATAGTATAGTATGACCTTTTTTGAGCGACATACTATAATATGACCATTTTTGAGCTAATAGTATAGTATGACCTTTTTTGAGCGACATAGTATAGTATGACCTTTTTTGAGTAGAAAAAACTATGATATGACCTTATTTGTGCCACATCCTACAATATGGCCTTTTTTCAGCGAAATAGTATAGTATGACCTTTTTTGAGCGACATAGTATAGTATGACCTTTTTTGAGCGACATAGTATAGTATGACCTTTTTTGAGTGGAAAAACCATGATATGACCTTTTTTGTGCCACATCCTACAATATGGCCTTTTTTCAGCGAAATAGTATAGTATGACCTTTTTTGAGCGACATAGTATAGTATGACCTTTTTTGAGTGACATAGTATAGTATGACGGTTTTTGAGCGACATACTATAATATGACCATTTTTGAGCTAATAGTATAGTATGACCTTTTTTGAGCGACATAGTATAGTATGACCTTTTTTGAGTAGAAAATACTATGATATGACCTTTTTGTGCCACATCCTATAATATGGCCTTTTTTGAGCGACATAGTATAGTATGACCTTTTTTGAGTAGAAAATACTATGATATGACCTTTTTGTGCCACATCCTATAATATGGCCTTTTTTGAGCGACATAGTATAGTATGACCTTTTTTGAGCGACATAGTATAGTATGACCTTTTTTGAGTGAAAATACTATAATATGATTTTTTTGTGCCACATCCTATAGTATGACCTTTTTTGAGCGACATAGTATAGTATGACCTTTTTTGAGTGAAAATGCTATAATGTGATTTTTTTGTAACACATCCTATAGTATGACTTTTTGTGGGCGACATAGTATAGTATGACCTTTTTTGAGTGGAAAAACCATGATATGACCTTTTTCGTGCCACATCCTACAATATGGCCTTTTTTCAGCAAAATAGTATAGTATGACCGTTTTTGAGCGACATACTATAATATGACCATTTTTGAGCTAATAGTATAGTATGACCTTTTTTGAGCGACATAGTATAGTATGACCTTTTTTGAGTAGAAAATACTATGATATGACCTTTTTGTGCCACATCCTATAATATGGCCTTTTTTGAGCGACATAGTATAGTATGACCTTTTTTGAGTGAAAATACTATAATATGATTTTTTTGTGCCACATCCTATAGTATGACCTTTTTTGAGCGACATAGTATAGTATGACCTTTTTTGAGTGAAAATGCTATAATGTGATTTTTTTGTAACACATCCTATAGTATGACTTTTTGTGGGCGACATAGTATAGTATGACCTTTTTTGAGTGGAAAAACCATGATATGACCTTTTTCGTGCCACATCCTACAATATGGCCTTTTTTCAGCAAAATAGTATAGTATGACCTTTTTTGAGTGACATAGTATAGTATGACCTTTTTTGAGCGACATACTATAATATGACCATTTTTGAGCTAATAGTATAGTATGACCTTTTTTGAGCGACATAGTATAGTATGACCTTTTTTGAGTAGAAAAAACTATGATATGACCTTATTTGTGCCACATCCTATAATATGGCCTTTTTTGAGCAAATAGTATAGTATGGCCTTTTTTGAGCGACATAGTATAGTATGACCTTTTTTGAGCGACATACTATAATATGACCTTTTTTGAGCTAATAGTATAGTATGACTTTTTTTGAGCGACATACTATGACCATTTTTGAGCTAAGCGTATAGTATGACCTTTTTTGAGTAGAAAATACTATGATATGACCTTTTTGTGCCACATCCTATAATATGGCCTTTTTTGAGCGACATAGTTTAGTATGACCTTTTTTGAGTAGAAAATACTATGATATGACCTTTTTGTGCCACATCCTATAATATGGCCTTTTTTGAGCGACATAGTTTAGTATGACCTTTTTTGAGTAGAAAATACTATGATATGACCTTTTTGTGCCACATCCTATAATATGGCCTTTTTTGAGCGACATAGTTTAGTATGACCTTTTTTGAGTGAAAATACTATAATATGATTTTTTTGTGCCACATCCTATAGTATGACCTTTTTTGAGTGAAAATGCTATAATATGATTTTTTTGTAACACATCCTATAGTATGACTTTTTGTGGGCGACATAGTATAGTAGGACCTTTTTAGAGTGAAAAAACTATGATATGACCTTATTTGTGCCACATCCTATAATATGGCCTTTTTTGAGCAAATAGTATAGTATGACCTTTTTAGAGCGACATAGTATAGTATGACCTTTTTTGAGTGAAAAAAACATGATATGACGTTTGTTGTGCCACATCCTATAATATGGCCTTTTGTTCAGCGAAATAGTATAGTATGACCTTTTTTGAGCGACATAGTATAGTATGACCTTTTTTGGGTGAAAATACTATGATATGACCTTATTTGTGCCACATCCTATAATATGGCCTTTTTTGAGCGAAATACTATAGTATGACCTTTTTTGAGCGACATAGTACAGTATGACCTTTTTTGAGTTTAAAAAACTATGATGTGATATGTTCTTTGTGCCACATCCCATAATATGACCTTTTTGAGTGACATAGTACAGTATGACCTTTTTTGAGCGAAATAATATAGTATGACCTTTTTTGAGCTAATAGTATAGTAGGACCTTTTTTGTTCCACATCCTATAATATGGCCTTTTTTGAGCGAAATAGTATAGTATGACCTTTTTTGACGACATACTGAAAATACTGAAAATACTATGATATGACCTTTTTTGTGCCACATCCTATAATATGGCCTTTTTTGGGCTAAATAATATAGTATGACCTTTTTGGAGCAACATACTATAGTATGACCTTTTTTGAGTTAAAAAACTATGATGTGATATGTTCTTTGTGCCACATCCCATAATATGACCTTTTTTGTGCCACATCCCATAATATGGCCTTTTTTGGGCTAAATAGTATAGTATGACCTTTTTGAGCGAAATAGTATAGTATGACCTCTTTTGAGCGACATAGTATAGTATGACATTTTTAGAGAGACATTGTATAGTATGACCTTTTTAGAGTGAAAATACTATATGACATGACCTTTTTTTGTGCCACATCCTATAATATGGCCTTTTTTGGGCTAAATAGTATAGTATGACCTTTCTTGAGCGACACACTATAGTAGACCTTTCTCAATTCTCAAGTTCTCAAACCCATACTTCAAATGCAATCCTATTTATTAAATTGAAGACTCAAATTATATGGATGAAACAGCAGTCAAAACGTTTGGATTTGCAACTACAAGTTTTACATTTGTCTACAAACATTTTTGATTGCAATCATGAAATCATCTTGTATAAATAACATCTCTGGCTTTTTCATACCATTATGATCGTACTGCAATTAGTGGAATCATGGAAATGGTTGCTCTAATTATGTTGTTTAAGTTATTTAATTTAATGGAATAACCAAAAGCAGACATTTTCTATTTTATCATGATAGGCTTTTTTATTTGAATTCTAAAAGTATGAACATCCTAATAACCATATGGCCAAGCCCAAAAATGGATTTTCATTAAAAAACAACTAAAGCCTAAAACTCCATTTAATTGAAAAAACTATCTATGAATTAATTTTATTGAAAATACTGTTAGTTGCCCACTTTACAGTTCTTAGAAAACTATTTAGGAGATTTATAAAGCAAGGATCAACGGTTAACTGCGGCCTTCCTCCCAGTGAGAGATGCTGTTCTCATCAGATTTCTCAAAGAGCCAGATGAATGGATTTCCAAACCTTAAGTGGTTAGCATGAGTGAATTAGTCACTGAAGTTCTGAAGGTCTGATCTCATTAAATTCCACAAAAACAAAAACAAAAAAAAACTAAGACCAACCAGCTTCACTCAGGAAACCTTTGAAATTGAAACAAAAAAACAGTGTTCTGCACAAAAAACATCAGTCACCTCCACATTGCAAAGTTGAACCCTGAATATACAGTATGAAGGATAAGGCGAAACCATGGAAGGAAAACATGCAGTAGTGAGTTTGAGTTTCACAGTCGCTCCCCTCTCATCTATCCTGCTCTTATCCCCCCATCCCTCCCCTTCCTTCCCCATCCTTGCAGGAGGTCACTGAAGCGATGTCGCTGCCAAATGACCCAATCATGCCGGGAGACACAAACAGCTGACTCAGGGGGAAAAAAAGGGTTGTACCAGAGGATTCCTATTGCAAGGCAGCAGGAATCTGCGCTGGAGGGGGGTGGTATAAGGAGGAGACAGTGGGGTGGGAGGGAAACCGGGGGGGTGTGAAGGTCGGCTAAAGAAGAGCGAGTAATGGGTGGTGGTGGGGTGAGCTGTTCATTTCTGGAACGTTGCTCCAGTTCCACTCGGGAATGATGGAAATATTCTGCGTAGCCAAACCCAGAGTGGAAGGTGTATGGTAATCATGTCGGGGAAGGAATGCCAAATATGTGCGTGAGAACGGAGCTGTGACCTGAGAGCTGCAGGAATTATGGGCCAAAATCCCACAGACCCAGAGGAAGCACACACACCCATACACACATCATATACTAATGGTGCTCCACCAAGCACAAATCCATCCCACATAACTTATTCCCAGAATTTGAAACATTCTACTATACTGAACTAAACCCAGAAATGTAGAAACGCAACCCCCTCAGCAGAACAACTTCCCCACCGCTCCTCGTCGAGAGAACACATACTGTACGATAACCAGGCAAATGCGTTACAGAGCTCATGTACACTAACCAGAGCTTTGCTACAAATACACTACTTTAGTATTTTAAAACGTACATTCCTCCTTCACAGTTATGGTGTTCACAGGACAGTGTATGTGAACAATGGTAACAGGTTGTTTAGACCCAGAACTCAGCTACCAAACAGTTAGAGCCCAAGTCATAAACAGATTGCACTGTGGGAGATAGTTGAGTTTATACTCCCACCTGGTGGCTGTCCTTAAAACACAACATTACGACACACGCTCATGAAACATCTGCTTTTTTGTTGAACGATTTCATGCAAGCCAGTAATGTGGAAAGTAACAATTATGACAACGTTCTTGCAGATCAGAAAAAACTAGACAGGTGCATAAAACCAAAACCCTTACTGTTTGTACCAGAAATATACTCACAGGAATTTACATTGGTTTGACTTTGTGAACGCAAACTAGCCTTTAGTTACTTTACCTTTAATTACATTTGACTGTGGAAGAACATGTTCATTAAGTGTACTTATTTTGAAGTTTGAGTTTGAAACATTAAGTAAAAGTGTTCACAGGTGTGCATGGTTTTAGTTTCCATCAGCCACAATAGTAGCAGTAAAAACTAAAATTAATAAAGTTCAGTTATGCATCATCTAAGTTAGTCATGCAATTGTAAACATTTTACCATATGAAATCTATTTAAGACAGCAGCTGTGGGCTACAATTTTTTTTAATAGAATGTGCTTGGAAAAAAAAGTCAATCCCAAATCCGATTTTTTAATTGAGTGAAAAGGTCATATTTGTCATTGAAAACTGTAGTTTTTTAAAGCATATTTTAAAGCAATCAGTTATCCTTCTACTCTTCTCTTCTTAGAATCAATGTTTTACTTAAAGGTTACTTTTGTCAACTGAGAAAACCCCAGGCACAGAGGAGTAAGACATTGATATCTACAGAAAAATTTGTATGTGGATTTTGAGTTTTGTTTTTCTGTTATTAGATTTATCCATTTACTGATAAACATTTTTCAACTGTGGCACACAACCTTTAGTTTGCCGCTACCGTTCTGAGGTACCAGAGAAACAAACCAAAGCTCCAATGAGTGTTTCATCTCATGTAGGAAAAATCCACCTGTACATACCTACACATACAACATGAACAGACAGACAATTAGACTATCATTCATGTTAGAGTTGGCTCAACACTCCACCACTGTCAAGTACTTTATTCACAATAAGGTCATTTTCTTCTTTAAAAAATCATTTTTAATATACAACACAATTTTTGACAAGACAACTCTGTTTACAGCTAAATTTGAGCTCTTGAGTTCCAGCTTCTCTCATAACCAAAGCAAGCACGTAGATGATGGGATAGAGAAAGATGGGAGTGAAAGGGACAGATGAACAAGGGTCAAAGTTAGAGTAAAGAATGAGGAAAAAGACAGTAAAGAGAGAAAGAGGGGAAGAGAAAGAGGACTACGCTTAGTATGATTTTTGTACTAAGAACCAAAATACTCAAATAAAATTAGAAAATAACAGTAATAAAAAACAGTAAGAAAGTAAGAGTTAAAGAGAAAAAAAAAGCTGAGGTGTACCGGGATGCTGTATCCAAGTCAACCTCACATGCATGTCTGTCTGTCTGTTTGACGCTTCTGCTCTGTTCTGCCTTTTCACAAGTCCACATACAGAACACACACTCCCGCAAACTTGAGTGTATGTGCCCCCATATTCCAAGCGAGTGTGCATCTCTGGGGGTTAGAGGGGAAGGAGCGAGGGAGGCGGGGGTAGGGTGGAGATGGAGAGACAGGGAGGAGTGAGAGAGGGAGTGAGAGGGAGCGGGAACGGATGCAAGTCATTCCCAACTCGGACCTCCCTCATTCACTCCCTCCGTCTCCCATCCTTCCCTAGAGCTGAGTAAAGAGTCTCTTTCTCCACATCGCAGCTCTGGTCATCCTCTGTCCAACTGTGCCACTATGTGTGTAAGTATGTATAGCTGTGTGTGTTTTTAATATATATATATATATATATATATATATATATATATATATATATATATATATATATATATATATATATATATATATATATATATATATATAAAATCTGTGGAAAACCTGTTTTGGCAGGGGCTGAAAACTGAGGAGCAGAAGCTGTTTTAGTTTGTATAAAGGGGACACAGGGGAGCTTGTGACTTTTATATCTACGTTAATACTGTCATTAGTGTACTTTACAAAACATAAATTAGTAGTATAAGGACTTCTTTGTAAGAGTTGCGTTGGTTCTGTAGTAGGATATCCTCATCAGTGTTGACCTGTGTGTTGGTGTGTGGGTATGTGTGTGTCACGGGACTGGCGGAAAATGGGGCACAAGCTTAAGAGTCTGTCAGAACGGGCAGGGAGGTGGAGGTGGCGAGGGCAGGGTGGGAGGTGGACAGAGAGATGACGAGGAGGAAGGAGAAGAGATGGCCTCCTTTCCATGTTGGACACACCCATCAGCCAATCAGCCCCGGGCTCCTCCGATAGAGTGTGCGGTGGAAGGCGCCACCTGGAAACAACAAAGAAGCGTGTGACTACGCTCAGAGAGCAGGGACATACTGACTGGATATGGTTCTGGGGTTTGCAGAGTGTGTGTACCTGCTATCTAGAAATGTACGTGTAGGTGCGTGAGGGAGACCGTCCCTCTGACTGGCCGTTGGTCGAGACGTTCAGGAAGTCCCAGATCAGAATGGTGTCGTCGTGAGAACTGCTGATGATTTGGAATTCATCAAACTGCAGACGGAACACGCGGCCAGAGTGCTCCTGAAAACACACAATAAATCAGGGATGTTTATGTTCACACATCATTTGCATAGAGAGGGGCAGGTTTTGATTGTGATGTCATCTGTACATAGATATGCAGGCTTATGAAATTTTGTCCACCGATTCTACATCACTGAAGGTAAAATAATAATACAGCCTCCAAAAAAACAACAAAAGTCAATCAACATTTCTCTAAAACAGTTCCAAACAGAAAGACATTAAAGGCTACATGGAGGCATTTATTGCAGTTACGGCTGTGTTAATGGTTTACTCCTCTTCAATATCGTCTCAATGATATATCCTTGATATTAATCCAGAACAAATGTGAAAGGAAAAAAAAAACACTGCCACACAAGGAAGTTAGTAGTATTCTGTTGTAGAGAGTTGAGATGTTTTAGGCCAACTTCTGACATCCTTCATGTGCATTATTTTATCAGTTCTCCACATGGCAGCAGGCCCAACTCTGTGATACTCACCACTAGAGTGCGCAGACATAGTGTGCTGGCAGGGGCTCGTGGGTCCAGGGCTGCCTGCAGGTCCCACACCTTGATCTTACTGGAGAGAGAAACACGACACAACCCAAAATCAGAAATAAATTCTGTCTGTGCATAAAATAGAGATCTTTCCAATACATTTTTTTCCTTCCTGATACAGATTGTGTATATGCTTCTATTGAGTTGCAATCGCAGTAAGTTATTATCACATCTATAGATGTTGTTTTCCACTGGTAATTTCTTTCTTATCGTTACCAGTGGAAAAGCATGATTTCGTCACACCTTTTTTATTCTTAATTTTCTGAAGGCTGCTTCACCTTTAACACTCTAAAAACATTTTTTTAAATATTGATTCACACACACATGCACTATGTGCTGATGTAGAAATTTTTGGCTCTACTTATTTAAAATTCTGCAGTAAAACACCACGTAAAATCATGAGAGATAAAGAACCTTGGGGATTGCTGAGGATTCCTGCCAACAATTCGAATTGGTATCGTTTTGCTATGGGGGGGGAACCAGTGCAAGTGCATCTGAAACATTTAAGTTTTCTGACATGTGCTTGAGGTTCACAAGTCACTTGCTGTGGTTACTGGCTACTGAAAAAAGTAAAACAATACTGCGGGTTGCTGAAGGGCCCCGTTTCAGGGCTAATAAATTTAGCGGTATTAGATCAGTGCATAAACCCCTCATACTTTGCAGTTTATGACTTACCCATCATAGGCTCCACTGACAATCCTCTTGTTGTCAAAGCGAATGCAGCGCACAAGCTCCTCATGACCCTCCAGCACTCGCAAACATGCCCCACACTCTATGTCCCATAACCTGCAGAAACAGAAGCATTGGTAAATGAATACGGACTTATACAGTCCCTCTACTGTTTATACAGCTTAAGAGGTCAAATATTATTTCAATGACACTTCACAGTAGGATTATTTTTGCTTAATAAATTTCATGATGGAAAGTGTTTTTCAGCCTCTAGATTTGTTCCACTTTGATGTTAAAATGTAAAACTAAAGTGCCAGTCTTTTTTGCATGAAGTAGTTTTAACACAAATATTTAGAGATATCCTCTTCCATTATAAAAACATCTTTTTGATTTGATTTAAAGGAAGTTTGAGGATTTGAATTTTATACTTTTTCCCCTTTGCTTTGTGATCATTGATAATGTACAACAGTGTATTCATTACATTTCTGTTTGTTTGTAATATTCAAATTTCTCTGTAATGTTCTCCACCTGCACACATCATCTACTGCACGCCTGTCCGTCCCGGAAGAGGGATTCCTCCTCTGTTACTCTTCCTGAGGGTTCTTCCGTTTTTTCTCCCTGTTAAAGGGGTTTTTTAGGGAGTTTTACCTT
This sequence comes from Eupleurogrammus muticus, assembly GCA_036785175.1. Lineage (NCBI taxonomy): Eukaryota > Metazoa > Chordata > Actinopteri > Scombriformes > Trichiuridae > Eupleurogrammus > Eupleurogrammus muticus. Next base: position 22,742,934 of record JAYKQN010000004.1, on the reverse strand, counting down.
GTACGATGTGAGGGTCTAAGGACAGGGGATGTTGTGTTGCTTTTGTACACAATGTAAAGCCCTTTGGGGCAAATCTGATTTGTGATTCTGGGCTATACAAATAAGTTGAATTGAATTGTATGCATTTGAACAAATAATGAATATAACTACCAAAACATGACTGGGGGTGCAAAGAAAACAACTAATAAACGTGTGACCATAAACTTTGTGGGTGAAATACAATGGTTTTGGGTATCAGGCCCGTACCGGATTGTGTTGTCAGATGATCCACTGACAACCAGGCGATCTCGGTACTGTAGACAGGCAATGCCGCGCTTATGACCATTTAGAGTGCGCACAAACTCACAGGTGCTGGTGCTCCATACCTGCAGGACAACATGAACAGCTTTGTAAAACAATAGTCAGCCAAGTAAAGACAACAAAACCACTAAGGCTAATGTTTTTGTTCATAAACCTTCCTTTGTCACACTGAAAGTTGATCATCTTTGGACCGATTACTTTTTACACAATACCAGGATGCAGAAGGTTTTTGGATTGAATTCTGGATTTGTAGAAGAAACGTGGATAAAGAAATCTAAGCAGAACCCATCTCTAGCCTGTTGAATTGCCACGGCAGGCTGTGTAAAAATGGAATAAACCCATCTGTTCCAAACTTAGACATCGATAAATAGCATTTAATAAAACTCTACCCTGCAGCAACTGTCAGGTTTCTTTGGAAATCACACTCTTGGATCTTGTTACCTTGATAGTGCGGTCCCCTGAGGCGGACACAATATATTTGTCGTCAAAGTCGACCACGTTGACGGCAGCCCGGTGTCCTACCAGGACACGACGTAAGCTGATGTCAGTCGGAGAGGCCATGTCCCAGACAGCAATTGAGCGGTCCTTAGAACAAGTGACCATCAGGCCGTTGGCGAAGCGTAGGTGAAGCACTGCCTCGTTGTGGTGGATCAGCGTGTTCAGTACCTCACCCGTCGTCACCTCCCACACCCTGCAGAGGAAGAGAGAGGGGAGGAAAAGAAGGATAGGGGAGGGGAAGAAAACAGAAGTAAGGAGACGACAGGGTGGCCGAATGATGAGGGTAAAGGTGATAGAGGGAGGCAAAGAGGAGGGAAAAAAATAAAGCAAAACACAGCAAGAGTGAAAAATGGGATGTTGAATGAGAAGAGGGATGTGAGACAAAGGGAAGAAACAACAAAAGGGAAAGAAAAGTGGAAGAGATAGCAGGAAAGGGTGAGCAGGAAAGAAAAATGAGATGGGAAGAGAAGTCGAAACGAAAGAAAGGAAGGAAGGTTGAAGACGGGAGTGGAAAAGATATGTAATGGGAGCAAAGGAAAACAATGGGAGACATGAGAGAGAATTATGTTTATTAGTTTTACAATGGAGAGTAACCCACACATACACACATGCACACAAGTGGCTGTGAAGAACATGTTACTGAACTGTACCGCTGGGAATTGAGAGTCAAATACCACTCTGGAAAAGCTGACAGCCAAACCTACAAACAAAGTGTCTGTCACGCCGTTGCTAAGGAAGTGAAATCACACTTTCCTTGGATACCGCCCAATGAGTATGGCTAAAGTGTGAAGTAATAAGAGAATTAATGTTGAGCTTCTGTGTGCAGTAGCCAAGCATGTGTCAACACACACAAATGCGCAAACATAAGACAGATCTTTAAATATCTGCTATAGAACATACCCCACTACCACTTGTAAGGATAATAAATCTAACCAAACATGAATAGACCTCAATATTCTTATTCTCCAGCTGCAAGTTGGGCTGAGGTCTAATGCAATGTAGACTGGGGGCTAACAAGCAGCATAAGGTGCTTTGGTCTGGTTTGTGAGGGTAGATTATTGTATACCGTAAGCAAATGTGGAATGATGGATGGTTACCCGTCTAAGAATGACCTTTTTGGGCGACATAGTACAGTATGACCATTTTTCCAGCCACATACTATAGTATGACTGTTTTTGGTCGACATACTATAGTATGACCGTTTTTGGGTGACATCCTATAATAGTACAGGAGTATGCTATAGACATAGTATAGTAATAATGTAATCCTTTTTCAACTCGTGGACACATTTTTGGATTCTACTTCAAAGAGGATGTGTTTCTTACCTGACGGTTGAGTCAGAAGACCCAGTGACAATGACCCTCTCATCATACTGCAGGCACAACACTGAGCCTGTGTGACCGGTCAATATCTTCAGACACTCCAGAGACTGTTTATCCCAGATCTATGAGCAGGAAGGACAGGAGGAAGACATATGGACAGGGTGCGACACAGAAGTAGAGGAATAAATAAGTGGTTTTGAAAAGGTTGCAGATTTGGGTCATACTATGAATGGCCTTTTCTAGCTGCAGTGTTCATGAGCTGTTCATGCCCCATTTCCCCTCTGCTCTGTGTATGTAAGAGCCATTCAACTCTTCGCTGGGTGCACGCCAGCCTCCTCCAGAACAATAAGACAAATCTGCTCTTCTCCTCCCTCTACCCTCCCCTTCATCATATTCTCCTCTTCTTCCAGGCCAGACAGATAAGTGGAACACACAACGGGTCTGGAGCTGAGCCCTCATATCCCATAATTCACTTGTGTTCTGTCTCAGTGTCTGCTAGTTTAGCCCAGCGCCATAGACAATAAGATGATGAGCCGTACTGAGCCCAAGAAAAGATTCAATTCATAAATTCGCTAATGTAGGTAGGGCGGAAAACAACCACACACACAGAGAGCATGCACATCCTGCACTTTTGGCTCACTCTACGACTGGTGCTTAGCAGGGGCAGGATCTACGTTAATTGCTCACTACATGTCAGTGTGGACCACTAGGACAGACTGATACATTATTACATGGCATTTTCTCCGCAAGAGGAAAAAACAACTTAATCTACTAAATATATATTTAACAATATCAAATTCCAGGATACTAATGTTTTTATGTTGCCAGTCAGTGACCTAGTAATCACTGTTTGTGCAGACTGACACATGATTACTAATCATGTTAATAACAAGTTAATCTACTTTTAACTAAATTGCTGGGTTCTGATGAAGATCTCTGAAGTGTAAATATGATGTCATGCAGATCAAGATGTTATCACTTTTTATTCTAGACAAGTGTTTAAGTTTCAGGAGGTCATCTACTTAAGGAAGTAATTATTTGACAGTTGAATATGAGGAAATTATACCTTCCATGGTAAAACAAAGAGCCTTTTATTAATAAGTAAGTCAAAATGTGTCAAGATGTCCTCTCTACACACCTCTGAGATAGCATTGAACCAGCAAAGTTAGCTAATGGGTGGCAGGGCAAAGAAGCAAAGATAACAATAATCTTCAAGCTTCCAACTTCATCCTTTTAGGGAATTAAGCTTTAAACACACATACCTTGATGGAATTGTCCCTAAGGCCACTGATGATCTTGTCATCATCGTACTGGAGACAGTAAACCCCTTTACTATTTTCTGAGCGACACTGAATCCTCTGCAAATTGTGTCTGCCACATCGCCAGTTAGCCTCAATAGTCTGGAGGGAAGAGGGAGAATCAATGAGGAAGACAAACACTAAAAGAAGCGCTGTAGTCTAACAGGAGAAGATAAAAGCAAATATGTAATGCAATGTTATTAAGAGGTGACAGGTTTGTGATCTAGCAATGAGAAAAGGGTTTGAGGGATTAGAATAACACCAGCACCAACCATGGTAAGCATAAACTTGCTACATCTTAAAGCATAAAAAAATAACTTACAACATAACTAAATTAATTTAATTTGAACAATTAGTCAAACTAGACCATTCTTAAGGCCAATCAGTAAACATAAGTGTCAAACTTACTTAATAAGAGCCAAATTTATAGTGTATAGATTGTCAACATTCTATAGTAAAAATATATGCAGCTGCTATAAGTAATAAAATTGTGTTCAGTTAGTTTTAGTTAATACAGATTTTTTAAAAAACATTCTCTTACCTCTATATCTTGGATAATCTTCGGATAAAGGGAGTGATAGTAGGAGTTGGGGGGGACTTCTGCTGTGCGATTCTTGAACAGATATTTCTCCCTATGGGAAGAGATATTATAAGTGACAGCTGTTTTGCTCACTCTGCTTAATACTACCGTAAAGGTCAAAAATTTGAACACATCTTTCCATTCACTTGAATGAAAAAGTGCATCCATTGACTGGACTGTCAGTGTGAGTCAAAAGCCAGAAAATATAGTAAAATTAATTTTAGCTCTTCATGTAAAACATAACCACAATAGTTGAGCAAGTACACACAAACGTGTGTTCTTTCTTACCACTGATGTCTCTCCGACAGGCCTTTCCACAGTGGGTCTGTGCGGACCATGCGTTCGATGAGCTTCTTCCACAGCATACCCTCAGAGATGACCCTCTGCCACTCCTTACACACCAGCTCTGCCGAGCACAGCGAGCGTGCATCCAGGAAAGACAGGATGTTCTCTGCTATGTGATCCAAGCCTTGGGCTGTAAGGGGAAGAAAAAAATGGGTGAGCAAGTGTATGCTGCAAAATTAAAAGGATTTTTTTTTTCTCTGCCTAGGGCTCATTATTTTCAGTTTTTGAGTATACATTTTTAATATTTAAAAATGCCTAAAAATCAGATAAAAGAAATGCAATAATACAAAAAACTGGTAAAAATTTGAGCGTATTTTTTCCTACTCAATGCAAGAGGGAACTGTTTACTATACACTACAATATTCATTGTCCTTGTTCAGCTAAAAACCTTGGATGGTTATACCCCTTCTAAATCAAAAACAATTTTCTGTGTTCAGTACCAAACAAAAACACCGAGTCAGGAGGATAAGATCACCCATATCAAACCTGCCATTCTTAGGTAAAGTCCTCGAAAAAGTTGTTTATCGGCAGCTAAGTGACTTTCTCCTATCTCACAACGCTTTTGATACTTTCCAGTCTGGTTTTCGTCCTCACCATAGCACTGAGCCAGCTCTGAACACAGATGCAGGCAGAGTCTGAGTCTTAGTTCTGCTGGACCTGAGCGCTGCCTTTGACACTGTGGACCATGATATTCTTTTACAGAGGTTGGAGAACTGGCTGGGAATTTCTGGTCCTGCTCTAAACTGGTTTAAGTCGTATCTTGAGGACAGGACTTACTTTGTTGAAATTGGAAATTGCATTTCAGACAAAATGTCTGTGACCTGTGGTGTTCCCCAGGGCTCGAACCTGGGGCCCCTCCTGTTCAATTTGTACATGCTTCCGTTAGGCCAACTAATACGCAGCAACAATGTGTCTTACCACAACTATGCAGACGACACTCAGATCTATGTGTCTCTGACAGCAGGTGAACATGGGCCTGTGGATTCACTCTGTCGCTGTATTGAACAAATCACTGTGTGGATGCAAAACAACTTTCTCCAGCTAAACTCAGAAAAAACTGAAATAATCGTCTTTGGGCCACTGAAGCAAAGAGAATGTGTAATCAGTCACTTTCAGTCTCGTTCTCTAAAACCAAAAACACAGGTTAGAAATCTAGAGGTTCAAATGGACTCAGACCTGAACTTTCACAGCCACATAAAGTCAACAATATCAACAGCCTTTTACCATCTAAAAAACATTGCCAAAATCAAAAATATAGTGTCTAAACCAGACTTGGAAAGACTGATCCATGCATTTGTCTCCAGCAGGTTAGACTACTGCAATGGCCTGCTCACTGGTTTCTCTAAACGAGCTGTTAAACAACTACAGAACATTCAGAACGCTGCAGCTCGAGTCCTGACTAGAACCAGAAAATATGACCATATTAGTCCAGTGCTCATGTCTCTGCACTGGCTTCCTGTCACTCAGAGAATAGACTTTAAAACAGCTTTACTTGTGTACAAGTCTCTTCATGGTCTAGCACCAAAATACATCTATGACATGTTAGAGCCATACGAGCCATCTAGGACCCTGAGAACCTCAGGGACTGGTCTCCTGCAGGTGCCCAGAGTCAGGACTAAACATGGTGAAGCTACATTCCAGTTTACTGCAGCTAAAATCTGGAAAAGTCTTCCAGAGAATGTGAGACAGGCCTCAACGCTAACAATGTTTAAGACCAGGCTGAAAACAGTTCTGTTTAACCGTGCATATGAAAACTGGAAGTATCTTATCTACACTCTTCACTCTTTTTTAAATTAATGATGAATTCTATGTTTTATGATTTTCCTTTTGTGATTTTATGTATGTTTTGCTCTCCTTTTGTGATTTTGTGTAACTGTAAAGCACTTTGAATTGCCCTGTGTATGAATTGTGCTCTACAAATAAACTTGCCTTGCCTTGCCTAAAGTTGTTGCCACTAAACAGTGCATTCAGATATGTATTTGTACCTGGGAGTGCAGTGATGAAGTCCCTCTGCAGCATGGGTTTGAGGTAGGAGTTAATATGGCCGTGCTGATAGTGGCACATACGGGAGATCAGGCGCTCGACAAACTCCACCTGGTCGGCCTCTGACCACTGGTCAAACAGGGCGATGCAGTGTTCCTTCTCCTTCTCGTAGTTCCCCTCTGATGGACGCTTGCGGGACCCCACAACAGGACCATTACTAAGCTGTAAAGATTCAGGGGTACAACAGAGTTATTCAAGGTCCCGTATAGTTCACTGTTCCAGGGATAACCCTAACAATACATGAATGTTGTACTACAAATCTTTTTGCATGTCCTCTCTGGAAAGAGGTTATTTGTGTCTCTCCTTAATATTAATGAGCCTCTCCTCTGATTGGCTGAGACGTGTGTGGGCAGTGACTGTATAGTATGACTACTTCATGGAAGTTCTGGGGGCTAAATAAAAGGCAGTTTGTGAAGGCTTAAAGGATTCTGAAAAATCATGTGTGTATTTGAAACTGTTAATCACATTTTTTCAATACCAAATGCATTTGAATGTCTGTGTGAAATGTTTGCTTACACACTGCCCCAGTGGAGGGTTTTATGCTACTTTATTCTGAGGTGAGTCAACATTACAAACAACCTTATTTTGCATTTGTAGATCAAAATACTGTCAAGTCATGGTGGTTTTATGTGACATCATCTTTGTTGGTTGGTTTACATCCATACATTAGGGAAAGCCTGGGGCTGTGCTTATAGATCAACTATACACAAACTAATCACACAAAAATATAAGAAGTGCACCTTGAGAACTGTGGTCTTCTTTGGCGACAGATCGTCCACGAGGTTTTGTGACTCCATCCCTGATGTGTGCTGGGGAACAAGGACAAAACAAAGAGACGGTGCAGGTTAGTGTTTTATCCTCTCTGCAGTGTGTCAAAGGCACTGAGAGCCAGGGCAGCGGTGTGGAGAGCGCTGGACACAAGAGTGCCACAAACACAGCCAAGAAAGGGTAACCATTATGACTTCTGAGGCGTGCGCGCACAAACACCCGTGCATATATACACACACACACACAAACTGAGCAATGTAACAAAAAAAAAAGAATCTATCTGCTTGCTTGTCTGTGATGTGGGCTAAGTAGTCTGGACAGGAAATTAAACTGCAGCATCTTTGGTATGTCACTGGCAGCAGCTCAGGCATGAATGTAATGAAAGTAAAATCAGATAGCAGCCGTACTGTATATACAGAGGCTAAGAAAAACCGGGGACATTATTGGAACCCACCAATTTCTACCATTTAAATCATGTTATAAGTGCAATGTAAACATGCGAGTATCTAAATATCATTCTAACAACTAATGTGAAAAAGCACAAATTACTTGACAAAAGAGTTGGGGGTTTTCGTATTACGTATAGACCTACTAGCCTTCTGGCAGCAAATAATCATCATACATTCAGCAACATAACACCAACACAGGTACCTACTTTCCTTGTAGGTGACTTAGTCTATTGATTTCATTTCAGCTTGTGACTTAATACACTGCACCACTGACACAATGATGAATTAACATAATGTGGAGATTCTTATAGACATACCCTACAAACTCAGCACTACGTAGCATAACTACCCACGAAACACACCGAAAAGACACAAACGTATTATTATCATATGCATGTTCATAAATTTTGACCATTTAAATTTCTTGCTAATAATTTTATATCACTTCTGTTCCCAGATACAGCAACAAAAAAATTGGAGAAGTCAAACAAGGCTCTCATCCTGAAAAGGCTTAATGCAATTGTATGTGTGCAAGTGTGTGTAGGTGATGACTGAGCCTAGGTCAGCCTTTAAAAATGGCTGTGTAGGCAAAAAGGCTAGAATAGAGGCTTGTCTGTCTATATACTGTAATATCTTATCTGTTAGTGCTTCCCCAGAGATTGAAGAGATGCCATTGGTGGTCTCTCTCTGCAGCCTATCTAACAAGTAATTACTCTAGACAGATATTCTTCTCTTAATAAAACCCAAAAGACCCCCTCTCAATTTTGGAGCACAATAAGAGCTGCTCCAGCTTTTGCTCATTGCAGTTGTCTAGCTAACTTGATATAGCTGCATTATATGGATATTGGACAAAACCAACACAGAACATCTCAAAGGTTGCCACTAACACAACCACACAAACAAACAAAGAAAGGTCAGGTACCAAGACCAAAGCAGACGAGACAGGAAGCCAGGATGGGCTTGCTGGTGTTGATGATCATGCACAGCAGAAAAGAGAGAAGGAAGGAGTAAAAAAAACAGACAGACCAGGTTTGGTCAGGCAGGCAGGCAAGCAAGCATGTAGCCTCTCAGAGCTTGAAGGAAGACCCCCCACCTCGGCCCTCACACCTCCAGGTAGAAGGGGAGAAAACGTTACTCCTCATTGCCGGGTTATTCTCTGGTACCTCTGCATCCTTCCTTCACTCAATGTAATAGTAAATAATCTATTCAAACTCATCTGATGGTAAAAGCCTTTTCATTACAGGCCACAATGACTGTTTTCAGTGTCCTGGGGCCTAATTCCGTTGTAAGAACTGTGATTTGACATGATTACAAAGAAGTAAATTATGGTTTATAAAGCTACAATTCTGTTTGCAGAGAGCACCAGAGGACGCACCAGAGAAAAACCAAAGAGCAGTGTGCTTCCAACGGGGAGGAAAGGACAACGAAAGGTGAGAAGGTAGGAGGGTGAAGGGGGAGGGGGGGTGAGTGGATGCTGTCCGCACAGAGGTGGTATGAGGAGTCATGTGGAGAGGGCGAAGAAAAGTGAAAGGTGTGGAGATGGCAAGGGAAGAAGGGAGGGAGAGGAGGAGGAGGAGCAGCAGAATTAAGAGGAGATAGGCAGAACCTGGTTGTGAGCCCGGGTGGAGGGGATGCTCTGCAGGCACCTGAGTGCACACAAACTCTCAGCCACCGAGGAGCAGCCCAGCCAGAGAGAGCGAGGCACAGAGCACTGTGTGAAAGAGAGAGAGGAAGGGAGGAGGAGGATAACGAAGTGGACAGGGTGAGGGAGGAAGAGAAAGGGGAGAGCAAGAGACCAGAGATGAGAAGTAAAGGAAAAGAGGAGGGCAAAGGGTTTGATGAGCGAAGTTGGGAGAAAGATACCGAAGGAGAGAAATGAATAGATGGATCAATGAATTGTTATATGGATTGATATATGGATGAAAATGGTGAGATTTTTGTTCAGGGGAATACAATAGTTGGGAGTGTGGGAAAAAAATGGATAAATAAATAAGTGAGGTTTGGTGGGGATTCGTGAGGCGGGTGTATAACCACAGGTGAGGAGAGAAGAAGAGAGGAGGAGGTGGGGGGATAGTGAGGGAAAAACCAGTATTAGAGCTACACACATTGGCACAGTGAGCGCAGGAACACACACTCCTTCACACGCAAGATACAGACTGATAAACATACACACAGAAGCATTATTAGACATGAACTGGGTGGGGATAGGTAGAGGAGAGGGAGGGGCAATGGGATTAATTGTCAATTATTGTCAGTCTTGTTTTGACAGTAACCCAACCCACTGTTCTGCCATCCCCACTCATGAGTGGTTAGTGAATAACACTGGGACAAAAAATAAATTAAATAAAAAAACAAACAAACAGACACAACCCAGACAGGAATCAAACTTTTCTCTGGGCTTGTAAGATTTCAGAACGCTCCACAAGTGAATATCTTTCCTCAATTTTAATATGGGCTATAATTTTTGAGTGCAAGGAAACAGATGAGATGTATTAGTCCAAGACGACACAGTATGTGTGCTTGTTAGATAAAAAATTTATAAAGATACATATAGAGATATATCTTAGCCTACGGCAGTTTAACCGCTTCTGGGTACATTTGGGTTCAGGTTATCTTCTGTATTTTATTGTTACTTGTACAGATCGAACAATCACTTGGAAAGCAGTGTATTTATCACCATTTGTCATTGTTCTGCAGTCACAGTAATGCACTGGTTTTCTCCATTAGTAATTTGATCTATATACTGGCCTATAATTACTCTTGGCATGATTATTTATCATCTATAAACATCTATTGTGCTGGTAGAAACGACCCAGCGTTAGACACGCGTTGGATGTCTATTCCATATTATCAACCAAACTAATAGATTGTTATTTCCGAGGCCTAAATCACTATCAAGATACTGTATGTCATAGTGATACAATTTATTTGTGTGTTAGAGAAACTGGTGTTGCATGGGGTCATATGTGAAGTTTGACTACAACGCAGACTAATATGGATCTATACCTAAGGATTGTTGAGTTAAATGACAATTTGTTTTATTTGGCGTCTCTGCTCCGACCACTTTGACCCCTGTAATGGTAATATTGGCCACGCTAAGCTAACATTAGCTTAGCTGGCTAGCTTGTCACGATAGCTAATAATTAAACAACAGTGAGTTACCTGCCGACCAAATCTCCCCATCTATGAACAAAAACAGTATTGCTACTAAGTTAACAGCTTACGTTTCTAAGAAGCAAATGAGCTTTTGCTACCCAGACCAAATGACTGTTTTGATATGGAAATGGCTGTCAAATTAGCATTTTTAGCGTACTAGCTATTTAGCTAATTGCTACCTCGCTAATCGTGGTATCGCTATGTGAATGAAAAAGCACCACACTTCCTTCTACGCACTTTAAAAATATAAACACAAGCAGAACGTTGTTTCGATTTTAGCTTTATTCAGTTGTGTTGTAGAAGCTGCTCGGCGGTTCCACGGATCTGGCACCCCGTAGGTCTGTGTTCACGTAAACTATATAAAATAACATTCCCGTAAATTTACGTGGTTGATCGCCTTGTAGCCAGCGTTAGCTGGACGGCTAGCTACCAAGCAGGGCCCAGTTAAAGTGGCGCAGCGTCACCGCAGTGAACGCTGCCCCGAGAATCATCGGATGTATTCGGCCGACGACTACATATCAACAACTCGTATGCCCCGCTGTTTACCGATTTTTTCCAAAAGAACATGTGTCTTACATTTATCAGATGTCGATGTCTAGGTCTTGTTTATCTATCCGACCAGTATCCGGAGCATTCTTAGCTAAATGTATCGATAATTTCAGGCCCTCCCTCTGATTTCTGGTCCCCCCCCCTCCTTTCTCCTCCACCTCTCCCGACAAGCCGCTTTCAGCCCATCCGGCCGTCGAATTGAGCCTCGGCGTTTCCCTGAATATTAAAGTGATACTGAGCACTTTGACTACTCAGGATGCCACATCGAAACGAATCTTACCATCAGTTCCAACGTTTTGTCCTCCATCTCCGGCTCCATGTTGACGATCCCCCCCGAAACTCGCTCTGAAAATGGAAACCCAGCCCTGCGTCGGCGGCCCGCAAATGCAGAGACGTCATTCACTTTGCTCAACCACACAGCTTTGGTAGGTCAGCGTCAAAGGGGTGGGTGGGGGATGGGTACGCCCATGGAATAGAGAAAACGCCCCGATTGGCCGGATTTTGCCAAAGGGGGCGTGGTTTTACAGATTTGCCTTTTATTGATTGGCTAACCGTGCTACCAAGGCTTCCCCGGTGACTCCCCCAAACAAAAGGGCAAATGGATGAAGATGCTGTTGCTATCCTGAAGAGGAATACACTAAGGCAAAATCAATCATCCGCATAGCTTTGCTATGAAATGCTGCAGGATGTTGGGCAATTTATTATGTCGTGTGTGATTTGTGGCATTTGTGATTTAATGCACCTCCAAAAAGCATCTATTTTACTTATGATGCATTGATGTCAGATTCAGTGTTCCCATATCTTTGTGACAATTAGTAGGTGTAACAATTAGTTTTAACATAATGGGTTACATTTTTTCTATTAACATATCTAGGTTCACTACACATGGTTGAATCAAATCCCAATGATTACGGAATGCATTACCCAAAACTGAAACAAGTTACGGCAAGGGGCCCTAGCAGTACAATAGGATTCACAGTTGTTCAGGATAACTTTGCCAACTAAACACAAATCTGGAAATACCAGTCTAGATTCAGCAAAGCAATCATAATAACCAAACCCAGCTCTCTAGTACAACTTCAATTACCATATTTTTTTTTAACCTTTGTTAGTTCACCTTAGTTGAAAAATAAATCCCATGCATCTTTAAGGATAAATACAATAACATTATCTTCAAAGAATTTTTTAAGACTAAATTTGAAGGATGTTTTGTTACGTTCCATTTTTTAGTAGCTCCCTAAGTCGTTTATTATATGATTATCATGCCCTTATCTATTGGCTTATTTCCAAATGGAGACAGATAAACGCAAACCCAACCAAGATTAAGAAATTATCACATTTAAACCAGTCTGCAGGAATGCATTGCCAAATTCATATTGTGAATTTCATTTTTGGATGCACAAATGCATTTACAATAACGATTAAATATGATTTATATAACTTTGGATGGAATGTGGGAATTGGGATTCAAGTACTAAATTCAAGAAAACTAAATTTTCTATGCAATTGCAATCCATGAATACCAAGATATCTGGCTTTCTATTTAAAATTTGGAAACATTCAAAGTCAACACAATTTATCCCGATTAACCAATTAGAAAACTGGAAACACCTAAAAGTCATGCATACATACTCACAATATATTCAATTCATGCCAGGAAAGCAGAGAAAATTTTAGCCTTTCCAAGAACAGGACAGACAGCACAGGATTGAGACCACAGCAGATGAGGAGGTAGCAATGGTTTTCAGCAGTTCAAATTTAATACTTTGTCCCCCTTTCTCTACAGAAACCCAGGTAAAAAAAATCCCCCACTCTCATAAAATACAACAGCAGCAGTTACCAGTAAAAAAATGAAATGCAAAAAAAGAGAGAAAGCATAGAAGGGAGGAGAGAGAGGGTAGGGACATGATGAGGCAAGAAAGGAAAATATATTTTCTATATGTGAGCCATGAGTCCAAAGATCGTCTTCAGACCGGGTTAAGGGCAGCGAGGAATCTGGGAACTTGCTGTTGTGTTCATTCAAAATGGAGGGGAGGAGGGAAAAAAAGAGAACAAAAATGAGTCGAGTCCAATCCAACTAGGGGAAGGAACCAGCACTCTAAGGCAGGGATTTATTCAGGAAGGGCTTTCTCCCTCTCTGGATGAAAGAAAATCTTACTCCTCTTCAGCCTGTGTGATGTATTTTGTTGTGTGTACAGATGAAATGTATGTGCAAGTTTGTGTATGCAACAGTTAAATTGGAAGTTGTGTCTGTCATATATATGGTCAACACAGTTGCACCTCTCACTTGCTGCAAGAGAGGTGACATTTTTCTTTCCTTATTTCTTCATTCATTCCTTTGCTTTTCTTTTTTTCTCCCAATGTCAGTCCCCGACTACCTAGTAGTCATCCAAATCAAAGAACTCATCGTCCTCTCCTTGGTACTCCATGCCCTGGAAATCCACCCTGTACCGCAAGATACCTGAGAAACAAAAAGATGATAGATTAACAAACCTAATGTGATGGCGGACCAGCTTATGTCAAGTTTTGTTAGATCGTGACTGCATTAAAAAAAGAAAGAATTTGTATTAGGTTTGTTTAATCTTCTTTAGCTAACAGAGTAGGAGCATTAGAATCTAAAATCCATGAAATCCTTTTCAAGTGCTAGTTACAGCATCATAACACTAACTACATGCATTTTTTTCCTTTTTTTCCCAGCTCTATATTTCAAACCTTCCATGATTCCACATTGTCTTGCTAAACATGTGCTAATCACAGAGCGAAAGCATTCAATAGGCTGCACTGCCAAGACCTCTATAAAACTGCCTATTTAACAGTTATATATCTGTAATAAAACCCCTTTCAGTTAGCAGAAACACATTGTGAATACATAACCAAGTGAATACATGGATTAGCAACTGATGTTCCAAGCTATGAGATATCATTGTCCAGATGACTCACACACTCTTTGTACATAGAAAGTGTTGAGATAGATACAGGTAGATTTTCCAACTTGCCTTCTCTATGCCTTACCTTCCTCTGTGTTTCCTAAGAAGAAACCCAAAAAATGTCAAGAGGAAAGTGAATCAAGAGAAAAGAACTGGACCAATCTATCCACTGTAATGTTATCAAAATTCTGGCAGATATCAAGTGGGTAACAGAAAAGTAGAGAATCGAGATGAAGTGTAGGAAAAAAAAATACACACACACACTACAACACGTATATTGAAAGTGGTATGAAGCAGCATCTTTTAAGCAGAATTAGTCAACGTTATTACCCACTATATATAGGCTGCAGTCATCAGTAAAGTTCATGGGAGATTAGCCAGAAATTATTATTAGCCTGTGACATTCCTGCGATCACATATCCCCAGCTTTTGTGTCTTGATTGCCGCAGATGTCAGCATTACAGGAAGTAATGCCTATCAACGTCTGTGCTGCGTGCCGTATAAGAAACGGTTCCTGAAAAGATGCTCTTGCTTTTAGTCTCATCCAACTAAGCGTGGATGTGAGGATAAATATCTTATTCAGCCTCCAACACTATCAGGACAGTTACAGTGACAATTTCAGGTTACAAATAAGGTTGGGTAAAGAAGGAAAGGGAAAAAAGAATTTTAAGATATCAACACACACTTCCTATCTTAAGAATTATAAACTCCATACATGGTGGTTTTAAACTGCCACCTTGAGCTACTGATACTCACAATGCCACAGGACAAAGTAAACACTGAACTACGAATATTCTCATTTCTTCCTAACATATGCCCATAAGAGAGTACATGTAAGTGCTATGGCCCTATTATAATTCATGTTCTCACCCCCAATGCCTCCAAAGCCCTTGACGAACTGGGATCCTTCCTGGCTTTTGTCTGTGACTATCTCCAGCGTAGCTCCAAATTTCTTGTAGTTGTTAGCAAACCACTCTAGCAGAGGCATGCTCTCAATCAGCTCATGTTCCTGCCCCGTCTGTAAACACAATCACAGTCAGGAAGACATGGCATGATGGAAATGGGTTTAACTTAAATTAATGTTGGGTGTCTGTCCAATCAGTGCACTCACCTCCTTGTCTGTGAAGTGAGACTTGTCTTTCTCTTGCTCTGGCGTTAAGTACAAAGTCTTCTCATCTAAAAATAAAAAGGAAACATCACGATTGAGGCCTTACGATGGAGTGCTGTTCAGTTTCTCAGCAAAAGGAGTTGTGGCATATATGGTTTACCATTCTCTGCTCCGTTGCTCTCCGCCCCATGCACGCGTAGAATGTAACGCATGGTGTCTAAGTTCTCATAGACTATGAGGATCTCCACCGCTCCCATCTCCAGGGCTTTGAGTGTGTCCTCCACACCAAAACAGTATTTCCCCGTGTCCTGACTGATTTCATCAAAGTACCGCCCTAAAGAAAGTGGAACAAGAAATAGTAAAAGTTTATTTTTTGTTTTTATAGATGAGACCTATAGGAGTCACTCCACTGTGTTACAACCACCTACCTATGAGCTTCTTCTCCTGGATGAACTTGACATTAGAGAGAACCTCTGCTGACAGCTCGATAGCCTGGTTAAAACCATTCTCTCCACCATAGGAGATGTCTACCAGTTTCAGAACCTTAGCCTGTAACCTCTGTTAAAAAAAAAAAAAAAATTGTTAAGAACAGTGCTGCAAATATTAAGTTTAATAAACATAACAATGTCATCATGTAGTAGATTTTCCAGAAAAAACAAGACCTTATACAAAAAATTGTAATAAGCACTTTAAATATTTTTTTTTATATAATGTGCACTAAATAATTGAAAAGTTGAGAAAAAAAGATAATTATTTATGACTATAACTGTTACAGCACTAAATTCTCACATATACCCACTATGTATATAATATGAAGTTATAGACTAATTGGTTTAATCAGTTTGTTAATACTCAAAAATCTAGTCCAAATCTATCTTCTTTTGATATTTTCCAAGAGTTACATGCACTGTGTGCACAAAAAATTACATTTAGATTCTAACTTACCTACTAGTCTAGTCTCCAGATTGTTATAAAACACTGATATTTGTAAATAACTGATGTAGAACACAGTTAATAGCACACACTTACTGGGTCAAACATGTCAGACTGGCTGAGCTCAGTCTTGAAGTCAGCAGAACCAGCCAAGACCATTCCTGCCACATTAACTTTGTCGTTGGACACAAACAGCTGGACGGCCGTCTCAGCCACTTTTCTCACATAGTTGTGTCTTTTCTCCATTCTAAGACGAGCGAAACGCAAAGCAGACTGTCCTCCTCTGCCTGAAACAAAGATAAGAGAAACAATGATTCAAATGTTTTAGTCAGGCAGAACTAAGAGCAACAAACTAATAGTGTAATATTTAATCTGTTCTCTACAGTGCAGTGTAGATGAGTTACAATGTTGAGTGTTGTGTGAGCATTGTGGGTTAGTACCGTGCTTCTTAGGAAGGTCCACAGTGAACTTGTGCAGCACCTCCCTGGTGTTCCCCTGCAGTGTGCCAAACAGCGCCCCACTACCATCAATGACAATAAAGCCAAATTTACTGTCATCCGAGAGCAGGGCTGTCAATGCCTGTGTTTAGAAGAATGAGGATAGGATGTGTGAGGAGAACGAAAGAAGAGAAGATTAGGTCATGCTCCTTTTTCCACAAGACGTATGCGGACAGAAAAACCAGGCAAAAGCTCTTACCTCAGTGTGGAACTTGTTGTCGCAGAGGTACAGCGAGGTGTTGATTGGCTTAAAAGGCTCAAAGTCAATATTGACTTTCTTCTCCTTACCTTCCTCTGTCACTATGGTGCCACAGTACACAACCAAACCATTAGGTGGCACTGGCAGAAGAGAAAAGTGAGAGGTCATAAAATTAGACCCATATCAAGTTGTAAGATGCTCCCCAAGGTAAAGTCCTAGTCCTTACTGTATTTAGATGAAGATTTTAGAGCATCTATAGGCATACCGAGTCTCATTACTGTTACTATGTATTGTAACCTGAAAGGCCACAACACTCTGACAAAGTTTCCCAAGCCTCTCTCCATGCAACATTTGCTTCCTATGATGTATGATAATCTATGCATTGGTAACACATACATAAAATACACATGCATAATGTAAACCTATTTCCATTCTCGTAGTCAACTTACAAGCAAATAAACAATAGAAAAACAACATCTTGTGCTACTTAAAAGAACTTCCTTATTCACTAGCTGGTTAAGTAGCTGCCAGGTTTGACATGGAAGAAAAAGATCATTGTTGTGAATGGCTAGTTCCACTTTCCATGGATGTAAAATGTGAAAAAGGAGATTTTAAAAGCAGAAAGATTGAACTCAACCAACCTGCTCGTGTTTAGACATGTGGACTTAATAAATGTCAATTCAACACTAGATCTGACTATATGGCATTTATTGGAAACATGAGACTTGTTTTTCATAATAAAAGACTTCCTGATAAGACTGAATACTGTCCAGCTGCCCTGAAAACAAACATCCCACAGGAAAGTCAGCAGGGTTTTTATCTGAATTGTCATTGTAACACATACCCTTGTTGTAGAGTTTTAATCTTTGCTGTACAGAGGTGATGGCCCCGAGTACAGAGAGCCTGTTAACTCTGCTTTTGATGTTGGAAGCAGTACCAAACTCATCAGCCAACATCTTGGCCACTCTGGAAATCTGGTCCTTGGGGGGGATGATCAGTGAGATCATACTGGTGCCATTACTATAGAGAGAGGAAGGGTTAAATGTTAGTATTTGTCAGTGGTGTAGTACTAATAAGTTATAATATTTTGTTACAGTACTTGTGTAGTTTTTGGGAGCAACTCTTTATATTACTACCAAACTCCACTTTTCCTCCACTACATTAATATAAAGGTATACTTTCCCTATTTTTGTGCCAAGCATTTTTGTTAGAAAAAAATTAAATGTGGTAGAAAAAGACTACAAACAACTAGATGCAAGCATGACTTATGACATAAAAAATACAATGCTGGTTCAATATTTAGTTTTCACAAGTGTGAGGTGGAAATTGGAAAACCGCCGGTGACACATTAAACAATACATTTCAGAATTTTGACTTATCACTTTAAAAAAAACTATTAGTTATTAAGTAAATTTAATATCAGGATCTTCCTTTTGATATTAAAGTACAATACAACAGGTGAGATAATTTAAGACTTTTACTCAAGTTATATTCTAACAGGTGACCAAACTCTTTTAGGAGATCAAACCCAGGCGTATCAGTGTCATTTTCTGGTAAGATCTCTACTTTTACTCAAATGTGTCTTTCAGGTACTTCATACACCGCTCGTACTTAAATTCACACTTTGGTATACAAACAGACCTAAATGCAACCTTAAAAAAAATCTGATTTACTACAGCTAGTACTTCTTGGGCTTTACTACATAGCTGCATACTATCTATTACAATATTACACTGACATGATCATGTTCACTTTTATTATTGTCAACATCATTCCAACTATTCTTCTATCACAGTTAGTAAACCTGCAACCTTCCCAGGCAAAACATCACCTTGACAAGGTGTGAAAGGTTGAGGGACAAACAGGGTGGGCTTTCAGTCACATAGTATACAATGTCTGTCCTTGAAGCCAAGGACTGAGTTTAAGTTCCACTACACATTGTTGTCTCTTTCTATTCACAACCCATGAAAAGGCAAAGGCAAGCTCACACTGCACACACACACAAGCATGTAGCAGCTATGCATGAATATGGGGCAAATGGTCAACTGTGTGTGTGACATGGCAGGCGGTGGAGCACAGGACAGCAAATTTCTGAGCAGCACTAGATGGCAAGCTGTTGCAGAGCGTGTTGCCAGCTGGAGTAGCAACACCCTCATTTAACATGTCGTGTTTTATAATTCAAAAAGGCCTCAGTGCCCCTACCGGCAATCAACTGATCTTGAATTCTTCTTCTGTAGCTACTCTAGTTTTATTGTAACGCTGAGCAGCTTGTCAAAAGAAACAAACTCATTGGAATCTGGAGGGAAGCACTGAGCTTCCTCATATAATTACATGTAAACAGGTCTGGCAGGCGTTACACGAAGTTGAGAAATGTGTCTATTGAAGCATGTGGGGTGTATGTGTAAGCTAGCCGGCCTTTCACTCACATCAACGTGCTCTCTTGTTAAAGACACCCATGGCGGCCTCTTTCCAGAGATGACGTCTATTAGCGGGTCCCAACAGCCTCAGCTTTATCCCGTTTTCGGGACGTGGGGCAACATGACCGTACTATCACCAATAACACATGATCCTAAACAAAATCCGAACACACATTCTGCCAAATGCTCCCAATGTTTTCCACCTACAGACGCTCTGAATGCGACAGCAGTACGGGCTAACTGCATTAGCATGCTAGCAGCTACAGTAAGCTAAGTTAGCTAAATGCTAAGCTAACCACTCCCAAATTCGGCCCCACTTATCTGCTGTCCAGCTGTTGCGGCGGCCAACCTCCACACAATCACCCGAAAGTCATACACCGTAGAACAGAGTACCAGGCAGACAGGTCAAATCGATCACTTACCCGCGGGCAGCTTCCAAACTTTTAATCAGTTTCTTGATTTTCCATATCTCCACGTTCCTGTCCGCCGCGCTGGGGTCGTCCGCCATCTTTCAGCTGTAATCGCTTCAGCACCTGAAAAGACGTGAAAAAGGGGCAAATATATGCAGTAAACCGGTTAGTAACTAGATTGACCGACAATCGCAATCTAGATGAGACTGTCAAAAATGTCGTCGTAACTAGCTGGGACTAGGTACCTCACCGAACTAATGCCGCGGTGTCCGTTTAGGCAATTGACCAGTAACTGGCAGCTGCAGACCGCGAGGGAGCGACTCTTCTCTGGCTGCCTCCGTCAGGACAGACCGCGGAGATTAACAGGCCTACAGTCTGCCAGGCCCTAGCGTCCACCCTGTTCTTATCTAATACGACCTACTTTCCCCCCGTGCCCCTGCAAAACAACTGCCCGCTTTTTCGACTCGTCGGATTCAAACGCGTTTAAACGGTGCCGGTACGGTACCTGCGTCGGACAACGCCGCTCCGCTCCGCTCTCTGTCTGCTTTGCTACGTCGAGTCGGTGGTCCGAGGAGTGACGTTGCCTTCAGACCGGTGTCTACCCGCCGCACGCCGCGCGTGGTGCTATCGACTGAGCTCACGTGTGGGAGGTGGTTTAGGATTGTTGGCGTTCACTTCCTGGAAACCCCATAGAAACCAATGACCACCGTTGCCGGTACGTCAATCGTACGATTCTACACGACGATTGGGCGTAAAAATTGAAAACATCATCGACGTTGGGTGGACGTCCGTCACCATGGTTTGTGGGATTTGTAGTTGATGTGATGGAGTTTCGGCGATTTTTTTTGAGGAAAACCCCGGTGCCTGAGCAGCAGGTCGGTCCAATGTGGAAGTAACAAAAAGCCGCTATTCCTCGAAGAGCCACGTGCAACTGGATCCAGTAGCGAGTCAGTCCCCATACACGTTCATGTTAAAAAGCAAGACACTTTTATAGAATGGGTTTGGTCACTATAGATAATTTCCCTGTTGATGACAACTGGGGATTATTAGTTTTTAAGGCTTAGACTTCTGCATTAATAATAAAGAGCCACTAGGAGACTGCAGGCGTAACTTACTCAGCTCTACACTCTTACCCACATATGTTCACATATGTTCATGGAAGAGAGATTTGTAACTATAAAAAAAAAAAAAAAAAAAAAAAACAAGATGGTGGCACCAGCATTAAAACGTCCAAACCAGGCGCCCCCAGGGAACAACAAAGGCCAAACCCATAAAACCATGGCGTCCATTACTTGACACTATTGGGCTCAGATTTTTGTTTGCTTTGTTTTACACATCCTCTAACATGGGGATAAAAGTAGCTGTAAAATGGTGGGTCATATTTTTTGAGCATCACAACCCCCCACAAAATGACTTATTATACTCTCAGACCCTTTAATCCATTTGGTAATAGTTAAAAAGTAAAAGAGTCGCTTGATTGAATTGTTTTTCCCTCGATTCAAGTGAAGAAAAGGCTGAACCGGGACCCAGTATATGTCATCCAGGTGTTTCTTTACAGCTGGAGCTGGCCATTTTACCTTCATGCACCACTGACCAGCTCTCATAGGAACGAAAGGGGTCCCGCTCCGATGCTTTATTCAGATGTTTTGACTAGATCCATGGAAAAAAAAAAGGAAAACGATAGGTGACATCACAGAGGCTACATGCATTATTTATTCAGTCTGTATTTTTACAGAATAAAATTGACTTAAGTATTCCCTAGGCACTTCACTTCCTATTGTTGAGTTTCTGTTCATATTTAGCTAAAGACTCCTTTCCAGTACAGTTCAAAACCTCTATGAAATGTGTGGTTGAATCCCACTTGACCCATATACTCATTTGAAATCACTAAGTCAAATACATAAAAAAATGTTTTCCTATATTTGGTTTGAGGAGCAACATCTGGTGGCTGCTTTGATAGATTGTTTGTCAGCAATGCATTCACATAGGATCAACTATTGCAATAAAACACAGGTCCTCCAGTGAATTTAAATGGGGACTGTGTGTGTTGGCTACCAACCTAACCAAACACAGAATTTGGTGGGTCACCAAACAGTATATCACCAGCTGGCATACATTTAACTTTTCGAACAACCCCTGTCTAAATATGTTACTTTTGGAATGTCCTGCTGATGTGATTCGATATGCACACCAAATAAGGCAAATTATTGCTGTAGGCCTGGCATCTAAACCCTTCAAAGTAATTATGAATATTTTTTTTAATTAAAAAAATATCTTGCACAATTAGAAACACAGTAGGTCAAAAAGGTTATAAACAACCCAGAAGGGCCTATACAAAGAACCCAAGAAAATTAAAATACGTTATAGAAAGAAATTAACAAACAGTAAAAGAGAAAAGCTAGTTAAAAGATAATTGTGTAGGCAATCTACAAAAAAGAAAATCCACATCATATTACTCACTTTGTTCAAAACACAGCACAATTGCATGAAATATTTTAACCTTCAAATATCATCAGTGGACACACTAATAATGTCCGCATAAACTATCACACCGGTTATTCCTATCATCATTTCCTCCTATTAATACTGAACATTAGAATATCACTCTGTAATATGTTTACAGTGAGCAGGACAAACTACATACGCCTGCTTCTGTATTTTAAAAATGTATTTAAAATGTTATCTGAAGCTCATATGAAGCTTAAACCATCCAGGTTAAATAAATCAAGTATATATCTTTCAAAAGTACAGTCCCTCTCTTTGATACTTTATGTGGCAGATATCCACTTTATTTGAGTGGTTAATATAAGCTTCAGTAATGTTTAAATGCCCTTTTGCACAAAATGACTGTGTGAATACACTAGGGATTTTGGCCCACATCACTGAAAGTGCATTTGAAGGGGATCTTTTAATAGCCAGTAGGAAAAGGTGATTACAGAATACAGCAATGAAAACCTCCTTTATTTGAGGACCTTAAATGAACAGGTTTTGGTCATTTTTGTACCATAAAAGTATGCAAAATTCTATAAATGGACCATAACATTTGATGATTAGTCTGTGAAAATGATTGAAAAAAATGATACCAGTACCTGTGAAGATGCTGGTCAACAAGATTTCAAATATTATTGCCACAATTTGTGATGCAACCAATGTCTCATACATAACAAAAATATGTTTTCCTCTGTTGGCCCAAGTCAGCAGGGCTCAGCCATCCCTTTACACTATGAGCGGCTTCAATGTGGCTTCTAAACTGCTGAGTAGGTTATTTCAAGCCAGAGAAAGGTCAGCTGTCCAATTAGTGTGACTGGTGGTATAGAAAACTTTTCTAAAAAAGAAATCTAGCAGGGTTTTTCAAGGAAGGCAGCGCAGTAATCCAATGACTTTGTGTTGTTGAGGGTGATGATGCAGAAGCAAATTGTTGGTTGAGAGGCTGGGTGAGCCCAAGATTGCAGTGTGTGTACATTATAAATACAGTTTGGATTTTATTGTGGGTTAGAGGTCATTCTACAGCATAGCAATCAAGTGCTTCATCTTCTGCAGGTACCGTGGGCCAAATTAAGGGAAAAAGTATGTTCTTTTCCTTTTAGTCTTAGAAAAGTGACAGAAAAACTACTGCAACCTCAAATTAGATGTTCAATAGATTATCATTCACTGCTAATGCTACTTTTATGTTCATTTTATGTTAACTATATATATTTCCTATTCTGTACATTGCGTCAAGTCCTTGCAGTCTTTGGACATCACATTATTAGCTAATTTTGAGGACAGACAGCTGTTGCATGTCTTTTCCCATATTTCATAAGTACATTTGCATCAGAGTGAAGTTAAGCAAACTCTAAACTTGGTAATAATTGTGTTGCAATAATCAGTTGTTTCATTTCCATTTATAATGCTATTTCAAAATAGGCCTATTAAAGCTATTATTATACCACAGATTTAGTAAGAATGGGGTGACAGCTATATTCAAAAATGGCCGACAATAACCCCCTCCTCAAGAGAAGGTCTATACAGTAGCTTTGAGTAAAAAAAAAGTGGTCTCTCATTTATTCATAGTGAAGCAACACTGGGGCATTTTCAGTTTTAAACCACTAGATGACAGCATTGGTTAGTAGACAAACGAATAGCTTCTGCCTTGTCATTGATGTTGTTATTAGTCGATGAAGGAGCGTCATGTCCCTGGAGCTTTTGTTTTTTTTGTGTTATGGGACACAGAGTGATGGGAATGACTTTTGACTTCTGAGTGTCCCATTGAGCATTGCAAAAAAAAAAAAA
This sequence comes from Eupleurogrammus muticus, assembly GCA_036785175.1. Classification (NCBI taxonomy): domain Eukaryota; kingdom Metazoa; phylum Chordata; class Actinopteri; order Scombriformes; family Trichiuridae; genus Eupleurogrammus; species Eupleurogrammus muticus. Next base: position 22,718,863 of record JAYKQN010000004.1, on the reverse strand, counting down.
ACAGCTTCTTGTGTATTTGCTCTACTAATTAAGGCCTGCAGTTTGTCACACTACATGAGGTTGCCATATGCCGGATATTAGTCAACGTCTTTGGTGAATCGTGATGGTTTTTATCACACATCTGTTTGTGCATGAAACAGCAAGATTAGGGATTATCCCAGTGGTATTTCACATCTCCTGTGAACTGAGGGAGTGGGTGGAATTTCTGTCAGTATCTGGCACTCTGTATGGCTACATCATAGAGAAGAGTGATATAGCAGTTTGTGCAACTGACTGCCTCTGAAATTGTCCAGCGCCAGCATCAGTGCCAATTCATCACCATCTGTCGACCATCAGAGCTGTAATGATCTGTCGCTTGGAAATGGATGGCGCTTGCTGTACTGAGGATGGGAGCTGTCATGGTCACGGCTGCTATTCCGCATTTCACCTGGGCGTCACAAACAAGCAGTGAGATGAGAAGAAGAGAAGAGAATGTCGGCAAGTTGGTGGATGCTTAGATCTCGGCTTATGAAACTGAGGAATTTGTCATTAGCAGCAGTAATGAGGATAACCAACATGAGGCCATGAAATTATCTCGCTGCATTATGATTGTCTGAATTTTTTATTAGTATTCTGTTTTCAAGAGCATTGAGGGAGCTTTTTAGTTTTAAAGCTATTTAGTGTTTTCAATTCAACACCCATCATGATTGACTTATTAAGAGGTAATTGTTTTCCAGTGACTACAACTCAGTGTAAAGTGCTGCTGCATGCGTTGTGTCTGTTTGACCAACACACATGAAGAGCAGGTGGTGGTCTGGGGGGGGTGACATCACAACCAGAACTTATTTCACAGTTTGTGCCAGAGACAAATATTTATAGCACTTTCTCACAAGCCCCATTTAATTTTTCCTCTCATGATGCATTTATGTTTGGCTTTTACGCCCTTGTCCTGTGTGTTCTACTGACTTTATCTACCTGTTTGTTTGTTTTTCTTGGGCTCTCTGTAAAGCTTAACTTCCCTCCTCACATCAGGTTTGTTCCTATCTCGTCTTATCCTACTGGAACCATATTTTGGTTAGTGCATCGCTTCTAATACTAGAGTTAGGTCCCTGTATGGTGCTTCAAAATTCCTAAAAAAAACTTTAAAAATGCTGAATGCACATTTCTGTGGGTGAGTTATTGCTCTCAACTCAGGCAATTCTGATGGACCCGCATGTAATCATTTCTCATTTACTCACCCACCAGCACGATGTATTCAATATATACTATGTGCAGGTGTAGCGTATGGCTGCTCCTACATTATTGTCCCATTGTGCTCTGTATGTGTTATGTATCAACAGAAACCTGCAATACCTATGCATGTTAGGATCTAATAATAGGAGTGAATGATAGATTGTGTTGTAACATTTTCCAGTCTATAAGTAAGAAGAAAGTAGTGTGTGTGTGTGTGTCTGTGTGTGTCTGTGTGTGTGTGTGTGTGTGTCTGTGTGTGTCTGTGTGTGGTGCATAAGGAAGAGTTATAGAGAGTATGACCCAAAACAGATGCTATTAGGTTCACAGGGCTCTATTTTCTCATCTATGGCCATCTGCTAAGTAGAATTGAGGTGAGAGAGGGAGGAGAGAAGGTGGAACAAGGGACTCTCAGGGGTATTCAAGGACAAAGTCTTGCTTGTCATTACTAAGAAATTTAAGTTGGGTACAAGCCCATGACAGAGAGTGAGGATGCATCTCAATGAGCCGCTTCTCGATACAGTCGAGCAATTACATAACCAGACGAGGTTGTGAAGCTCCTTTGTTGTCTAATAGGGGAAGAGACACGGCCGACCCTGTATAAGTTGGCCAAAAGGATACAAAAAAAACCCTTGTCAGCATAAAACAAATCAAAGCTCTCGATCAAAGCATCCATCTATGTAACTTTGGTAACCTTGCTGTCACTAGCGCGCTAAATCTTTGATGCTTACACTCCCATTAAAACTTAATTTGCTTCTTGGTGTGGACAGTGTAGCTCTCAACAATGATGAGGGAACCTTTGAACTCCTTAGTGGGAATTAAGCAGCACTTATTCTCCGCTGACTAGCTAATCTGTGACACAGTATGTGTCTGCTCTCATGCTTTCTTTTTTCTGTCCTGCCTAGTGAAAGAGAGGATCATAATAATCAGCACTTCAATAGCTTTGCTTACGAGCTAAACCGATCTCCTTAGGACATGCCGTAAGAGTGTGAGAACGCATGCATCTGCTGCTGTCTGCCGGCCATTTGCTGCATCACTGTGAGTTTTTAGCTCAGGGACGAGTGAAAAGATTTGGTTTTGCATTATTGTGGGCTTTCTGACATGTGAGTGTTGTTTTATTTTGCAAATCAGAGAGTTGACATTCTTGTCACATCAGTGGCTCTCATACTGCCCTCCACAGAGGCAGGGAGAGATTTACGGATCTGCTTCCTAATATTAAGTGGATTAATCAGGAATGGAGAGACAGGCTTGTCATAAATATAAATGAGGTCTTTTGAGGCATAGGGCAGGACATGCTTCATGTCCACACAGTGTAGGCTATTAGGAGTTTATCAGCACAGTGGATTAGACCAATAACCTCAATTTAGAGGCCAGGACACACGGTCAATCTTAATGATGCATTGGAAATGGGTTAAACCCAAAGGTGTTATTGACCAGCTGGCCTGCCTACACCACTGACTGACCCAGGGCATAATCCAATTGTCTTTCACGCCTCGGGGAGCAGAGAGTTTAGTGTAGTTTGCAGTTAAACTTTAGACTTAAAAATAGATATTTTTGCTGCATTTCCTGTTACCGGCTAATAAATATGCAAAGAGAAGCAGAATTTCTTGGGCAAACAATGTGCTACCTGTCAATGTTAGCCTGCAGGATAGTGCTGTGTTGCAGTCAACATGGAGCTGATAAAGCTTGGTTGCCACCCATCACTCCCCAAGGAGAGATTACCAGATGCTCCTATCAATCTTACAGTTTTCCCAGGGCCTGACACTATATCTGTTTTACAAACACTCTATATTGAAAAAAGAATACACACAATTGGCCATGCAAATAATACTAAATGCAGCTGTTCAGATACATGTTTTTTGTCAATTTTTGCAGTTCTCCATCTAGTGAGGATTTCTTTGGCTCTCAGCACAAATAATGTCTTATACATAATGCAGGAAATTTGTGTTTATGTTAAGTACTTTTTACTTTATGAGATGACTACATACCACGTTCATTTATGGTGTTGGAATCAGTGGGGATTACTTTGTTGTCAGTCCCCAGAACAATCCATGTTTCTTACCAGTGAGTGGAGTGCCTGCAAGTAATCTATGTCATCACTCATGCAGCTCAGCTTTAAACCAGTCTGAAATCATTATATGCGAGCTACCACCATGACAACTTCACTGATAGGGAGAGGGGATGAAATGGGGGAGAAAAGATAGTGGAAAATTGATTTTCTTCATGTTGTATTAATCAAATTGACTACAGAAAGGGCATTATCAGTTCAATGGATTTAGTACAGCCTGTTACTGTAAATGAAAACAAAGGGTGTTGGGTGGGGCAAGTGTTGTTAAACCATATCAATAATGAATTATTTTTTGTTTTAAATGCAATATACTGCATGCATTGTTTTTGGAGAAATGTGCACACGAGTCCCACTGATGTGTGTCAGCCTAATATGTGTGTGTATATGTGTGTGCATGTGAGCTGTGGTGCACAAGATGCCGTCAGTTGCATGAGTGTGTCCTTATCTTACCTATGCAGAATGCTGAAACAATGGCACTGAACTTAAAGCATCAAAAAGGACTGATTAATTGTATTCAAACACTGCATAGCTGTCCCAGTGAAACCAAAACTGTTTCACCCCATAACACCACCATATTGTTGGAATTTCAAAATAGTTAAAAAAGTATATTCTCTATGCTTGTATAAAGAAAGAACTTTAAACTAGTGGGGTCAGTGAATTCCACTCATCTTGGATATGTGATTTGACAATGTCACATTGATTATATCAACCTGGACATAAACAACATTGTTTATACTAGTGAGAGAAATAAGAAAAAGGGACATATGGCCATCACTTTAGATTGCAAAAAATGTGTGTGTAACATTGTGTGTAACAGAGTGAGTGTGTGCATCTGTGTGTACCCAAAGCTTATAGGAGGTGTCACTTCATCGCCAAAAGCGAAGCCGGCAGCCATGCAGACAATGTTGGTTTACTGATGTCATCTTAGGAGAACGACAGGGAAGATCAGTGTGTCTGAGGAGCAGAGAGAAAACAAAGTGGGATATAATAAAGAGAAATGAGCTGATGTCTATTCGTCTGCTAAATGAGTAAATCAATACGGTGCATTCAAACACACAAAAGACAAACTGTGGACTCAAGTCAGTGATAGATGTCAGTGATCTCTGGTAACAGATGAGGATTGAATGTGGAAAAGATCAGAGAGATGAAGATTATTAGGAAATTAAACAAAAGGAAGACAAGCTGGTAACTGCATGATCATGCAGTATGCGAGTGTGTAGTTGTGTCATCATTTTATTTAAACAAGCGTCTTCATTGTAATTAAAATTTTGCAGAATTTATTAACTGATACAAGATGAGAGTGGCAAAACTGATAACTGACATGACTATTTTAGGTTCACCATCACTAATAACTAATGTTCCCATAATTAAAAGGCTCTTAATACATTCCTATCAATCAAATCAACACATCTTTATCATTTATATGCATTTTCTGGTTTTAATCTTGTTTAATTAGAACATCATTAAGAAGACTTATATTTAATCAACCCTGTATAATATTCCCCAATGTTATTAATAATAATAATAATGCAGTTGTACTGCAATTGATTATTTGGTTAGCTCTAGATAAACTCAAATGGGCACATCTTGATCCTAACCTAAGAAATTAGTGCCATTAGTAATGATTAAGACTATTAGACCCTCAGTATTTGCAGATTCCAGAGAGACACTTGAACTCAGTTAAACTCTCACCCAACAGTAACCAGATTTCTATAAACAATCATTTTTACACTCTTTCTTTTCTGACACTTTGGTGCTGCTGCTTTTGTATCTTCTTTTCAAAGCCAACAGATAAACCGTTATTTCGCTTTAGGCCTGTGTCAGGAGTGTGAGTCTTCTTTCTCAAGGAGTAAATAGACCACACTTGTAAAAAAAAAAAAAAAAAAAAAATCAGTTTTATTTAGTTGTATTTATTTGCACCTCATATGAACAGAAACCAGAATAACACCATTAAGACAATACAGTGCTGGGAGAGAAGGACAGCCTAGGGGGCTTAAACATCAAGCCAAAAACGAGGCGAGGGTCTGGCGGTTGGAAAAAACATTTCTTGCTCAAAGACGATGCAAATGTGGACACAGGGAGCTGTGAATGGAACTGCCATCCATGCAATAAAAGTCGTTATCCATCAAAGCATTAGCATAAAGAATAAAGCTGATCATATGTAGTGCTGTGACAGCAGCAGCAGAAATATTAGCAACAATCAAAAATATCAAAACCACCAAAAGCAACTTCTGTCTCTTTGTGCTCTTGTTGTGGGACTTTATTCGCCATTAAACAACACACCTGTGAGCCATGCAGTGTGACATCCTGTAGCTGTCTGTGCACTGTGGAACCCTAAATGTAGGCCAGTGGTGAAATACAGACGAGAATGTCTAAAGAATAGACGGAGAACATTAACCAAAAACTGGCCTTCCCGGAACAATCATACAATATTTATAACAGCAAATAAGATAACGTTTTCTTACTTTACCAGACAGAATGACTGAATGAGTAAAAACTGAAGGCTGAGGTAGAAAAAATATTATTATTATTTTCTTTTTACCATTTTCTTGCATTATTGAATTGTAGTTTTGCTACTTTTGAAGCTTTTTTAATATGTTCATGCTATTAAAGTATATATTAAAAAAGAAGACAGAGAGGAGAAAGAATGTGTCACATTACTCCATGGCTTTCAGAGGGGTTCAGATTCTATTGGAATCTGCTTTGTCATTGTGGGAAAGGACAGCTGTTGACCACTTGCGGGTCACTTCTGAGACATTTATGCAGAAATGATGAGAGCGTACATATGGACCAATGCCAAGGTAGAGGAGACATGTAGGCATGGCAACGATGTACCATCCAACTGGAATCAAAACCATTTCATTTCTCACAGGTCCACAATTTCGTGTTGTTAATACACAAGCACACGATTCCCGAGGAGCCACATAAAAAAAAAATCAGTATTCAATACCAATCTTTTAGAATGTGTCAATTTAGAGGAGCTGACAAACAACCCCCGGCCTTGACATGTCTGAGCACCAGGCTGTTTGTTACAAATCTCAGAGACTCTTTCTCTCACTTTCTACTCATTTGAGTACCCTTACGTTTATGGACCCGCTGAAAAAAGCTCCAGATTTGTGCTGAGAAACGTCAGTCCTTGGTTGGCTGATGACAGCATAGATGGGTTAGAGCAACTGAACAAAGCCAAAATCATTGGTCCTTCAACACTGACCTGCTGACATTATCTGCTCCACAGCTGCAGGTGAACACTGACAGAATGAATATATTTATATATATATGTGTGTGTGTTAAGTTAAATGATAAATAAAAAAACAAACACGAAAAAAACAAAACAAAAGGCACTACAAATGAACCGCGCTCTGACATGAAACGGAAATTTTACATAATAAACATCAGAAAGGAAAGAAATTGCATTGCATTTTGAAGAGATATCATTATAAAGTCACCTACACGCTCTTTTGTTTTTAAAAACATTTAAATGTGCATATTTTTACTGTTCAAATACTCTTTAATGTGGTTAAGGTTTGCTTATGGTTAGGCACAAAAAAACTTAGGGTTAGGAAATGGTGACATTGTCTCAGTGTTGTCTAATAGGCATCTCCTGCAACTTATCCAAGTCCAGTCCATGAACCCAACCCTCCTTAACTCAAGAGAATCACATCTGAACTACATCATGTCTTAAACATTGACACATTATGAAGTACATATTGTTCACATAAGTGTACTGGTACAAACCAGGACAAAGAAAATCATTCCATGTTGGCACCTAATGTGTGGTTTGGCTGCTTTCATGCCATTGACTCACATAAGGCCCAAAAATGCAATAGCAGAGATTTCTTTGTTAATCACTTATAACTATATCATACCTAACTATATCATATATCTATGTATACATTTTATAAGAAAATACTGTACACACACACACACACACACCATATCCCCGACAGCACCATGACGGACCTCCTCCAAAATGTTCAATTTTCATTTCTTCTGCTAGCTTTACTGTTTCAGTCTAATCGTGACCGTTGGAACGCTTCTCTCTACTTGTTCTTTGCTCGATGATCCACTGATCGAGTCTTTCCTCCAACTCGTGCCACCTGCCTCATGTCTGCAGAAACTCAGCTGCATAGCGGATCGCCTTCAGTTTAAACTGCTTTATAAGCGTGTCTCTTTACCATTTTCAGGGTTTCTAAAACAACGATGATCTGCATAACAAACATCCCCGTTATTTTATATACAATCCATGCCTACACTTCCCCCTACATACATACATAGTATACTGCACTATATGGCGCACCGCACATTTTGAAGAAAATACAAGACTTTTATGTGCGCCTTATAGTCGTGAAAATACGGTACATTCAACTGAACAGCCCAGGAAACCTAATTCGAATTTGGAAGGGTTAGGGTTAATGTGGACTCTTAACAGATGGGACAGCCTAAAGAGATAAAATCTTGTTTGAAAGATTTTTCTGTGAGTCACACAGACAATGGCGATGTGCCCTACTTTACACTCAGCCCTCCCTTTCACCACTTCTTCTGAAATGTAATTGGTGTCCCAACTCAAAAGCTTGGCTCTGTGGAGTGTTCAGCCCTCCTCTTTACCTAAACACTATTTTTCACTGCCACACTTGGCATCAAATGTGATAATAAACAGCACTGCATATAGAATATATATGAACAGTAACCTGTAACCTAATAGTCCTACTTATATTAATGCACTGAGAGCAGATGTTTTCACATCTGGTTATGAAATTAAAGCTGTCAGAAGATTTCAAGTCTCTGTTTGCAGTGAGGTGGAAAACTAGGGACCAGTCCTCGGTCTTTGGAACAGCGTGAGCGTGCACACACACGCAAATACAATATTGAGAAAAGTAGATGTCAGTTTTCTTCATCATCAGAAAATAAGAAATCAAACAAAGCCATGCGTATCATTCGCCTCACACCCTTTCATCATCAAACTTTCCTTTCTATCAGCACAGAACACACAATCTGTAGAAATGTCTTGAGTGTTACCATAGGAACACAATCTAATAATTACATCTGACCTGCATATTTGCTTTGTGTGCAGTAGGTGTGTGTGTATGTGTCCTTTGATCAGCAGTACTAATTGGCAAACAGAGATGGGAGCATGTCAAGAAAACACAGGAGTCACTCTAGAAATGGGGATATGGTGTGTGTGTGTGTGTGTGTGTGTGTGTGCGTGTGTGTGTGTGTGTGTGTGTGTGTGTGTGTGTGTGAGTGTTTATATTCTATTGCTGCTGCAGTGGGGTGGGCTGCAGCACACCAACAATTTCACAGCTTGCTGTCAGCTGAGATGATAGAGGTGAGACAAAACCCGTAGAGGACGTGTCAGCATCCAACATCGCTCTCATAAACGCACACACTGATTTCATCAAATCCAAATGATAACCAAGTCAGTTTGGTTGGTTTGTGCTGCTCAGAAGAACCAATTTATCTGAAAACATGATTTACGCCTACACATCCAGCAAACTCATTTTCTCTGGACTCAAAAACTGACATACGTTTCTTGTTCTCTTAGATGTCCCCTTTTGCTCGTTTTTTTTTCTGTTTTCTCCATTGGGCGTTTTGGCATGAACTGAATTTGTTCACGTTGATTTTCACCATAGGGGGACCCTATTTACTAGTTTCGCCCGATGTGTCCCACCTCGTTGTGGACAGGTACGGCACTGCTGCTTTTGAAGGAAGTCCCTCTGCTGGGCAGCGAGTCACACAGTTGGAGCAGAAAACGCTGGCAAACAGGGAGGAACACATAGAAAGGGACGAGATACATGGAACGAGACACAAAATATCCTTTTAACTGTATCTTTCAGCATCACAGCAGGGTCGGGTTGGCCTAAAGATGTCAGAGTCAGACACACAACTGCCTTCAAAGTTATTCTGGAGGGAATACATGAAGAACACTTGTACATTCAGATCTTAGTTGTTGAAAGAGACCTTCAATAGAGCCCCCTGCTAAGGGAAGCATTCACCTTGCCCAAGTCATTTGAATGAGACACCGTTGCTAACCGGCCCCGAGGGGACCAGATCGTGGCTGGTCCTGCACTCTATGTAATGATAATGATCTGGCAAAAAAAACCAAACTCAGTTCTCTACAGGGATCAGTAATGTATCAGATTACGAATGGATTAACGTGAAAGAGAACTTGAATAGATGCAGACAGGCAGGCAGACAGCAAAAGGTCCGTGCCAACAAAAAAGTCAATAAGAAGAGAGGAGAGGAAATAAAAAAGGAAAAAAAAAATGAAAACAGTCACACATTCCCCGGTTGGCAGCGTCTTAGCTTTCGACAGGATGCTCAATAAAACACTTGGGGCGAAAAACAGGCTAGAAGCTGTAAGTAGAGAGTGAGGACACACAGCCTTACAACTGCTAAAAGTGTAGCCCTGTACAGATAATGTTTTTGGAGGTTGAAACCATATTGGAAAACACGAGAAAACTCTTGTGGTATTTTTTTATATAATAGTTCAAGTATTGCAACCAAAGTAAGTACAGGATGAGTCATTTTACACTTGTCAGTGATCTCTAGTGGCAGCATGTAAAGCTTGTAATACCAGTCATGCTCTCTAGTGCAGAGAACAGAATTAGCAAAGTAATCTACGATGAGGTTTTATATCCTTTTCAATAGAAAACATTTAAATTCCTTAGTAAAGGTAAGCGGGGGTAAATCTGAAGGCTTTACCACGCTCATAGTAAAGACAAGCACGGGGGAGTAATTCATCGTCGCAGTCGAGATGCATAAGTCATCCATCTGCCCTTTACACGGAAGTGTCGCCATCAAATATTTGAATGTAGCAGAGGAAAAAAAAAGAGGGGGGGTGACATGGAGATGGATGGAGCCATAGAGAGACAGAGGGAGAGGAGAATGGGGAAAGTGAGATTTAAACAACCATGGGCACCAAGAGAAGTGTCGGCTGTCTGATTCCATCCATTACAGCGAGCGGCTTATTCATCATCATCAAATATATTGAACAGACTCATGGTCCAGTAAGAGAGAGACACACAACCTACATGAAATACAATAACACTTCATCACATGTCAATACAAAGATTATTCATTTGGTTTCTTATTGAATCCAGAGAGCACACATCCCAGCCTCACCTGCTGCTCTCTGGTCTGTCAGGAAGTTTGAAAAGCACTGACAGGTGGAAGTGAGCATAGTGATGTGTGAGCCGAGTAAAGAGCTGCTCAGCTCTGGTCGAAATTTTACTAAAAGAAAGTCCTCGGAAAAAAAGATGTTTTTTTTCCAGGCTTTTATATACTTGCACATAGGGCTGCATTCACGCAGGATCAGGTAGTCAGGCACAAACAGTAGGAGGTGTCTGTGTGTGTGGGTGGAGGTGTGGGCATGTTTATTTGTGCTAAAATCAGTGATAACAATAAGAAAACAACTAAAAAATAAGTTGAATTTATCCCATTCACTGGCTTATTCTCTACACAACTCTGGATCTTTTTTGAACCACACCAATACAGCACTTATCCGGTCTTGACTCCCACCAGGAGACCGCTTCCATTTTTGTTTTTGTTTCTCACACCAACCCAAACTGACGCATACACAGCTGCCAAATTTCACACAATTTCCTGTCTTACCTACACACAGCAACGGAAGCGCTTCTTTGTTGCTGCGTTACGGCCTCCTGAAAAAATTGGACATTCACTATTTTTTAGTTGTATTAAATTGTATTTTTTTCTATTTTTAAGTGATTAAGTTACATAACTAAGAAAGGGGGATGAGCGTAGGAGACAAGTTGGCACATCCACATAGAAAGCTGTGAACAGCAAACGGTCAGGCTGGAAGGTTGTTACTATTGATCCGAGCCACAGTCAGATATCACACATGGGATCATGGCTAGGGATTACCATCCTGTCCTCCCTTTCTTCTTTCTTTTCTCAATCTCCCGAGCTCTTTCATGCACTATATGCTATCTCAGATCAATACGGAATGGAAACAATCAAAGCAGGAAAACACAATGGCAATGCACTTCTGACTTCCACATATTGATTTAGATAACTTCTGAAGCAACTGTGTTGACTTACCACCGGAGACTATACTAATTGTAAATCAACCCCATCAAAGACAGAAGCCAGACATTGTCCGCCTTTACTAAAACAGTCAATAACAAATTAGGATAGACTGGCCCACCAGGAAGGTTTAAACTGATCAGTTTAAATATTGGTTTAAATATTTAAATATCTAGATTCACCATTTTTCTCGTTTTGATACTCATGAACCTAAATTGTATATTTGCAAAGTACACAAAATTCACACACACACACAGTGAAAATACAGGCAGAGGGCAGCGGGGTCAGCACACTCACTTTTTGGGTCAAGGAAATTGACCTTTGACAGAAAGAACATAAAGGTTGTGCAAAAATATGGATGTGACAGAATTCTTCAACAGCCTATATACATAGAGTAAATAGATTCATCAAACAACAGTGAAAGCTGCTTTTAAAAGACAGACAATAAAGTTTTGTCAATTCTCAAATGAAGGACACATTCATATTCATGAATGCATAAATTCTGAACCACTCAGCAGTTTTGATACACACACACACACACACACACACACACACACACACACTCCACAGCCAATCAGCTTATTGCATAAAGGAAGTGCAGCAATCCCCTCGCAGCAGAAACAATAATTGTGTCTCCTCATTGAGAGAAATCCTGCGCGCATTTATGCACAAGTCACAGCAGTGTGACTCAATTCATTATTTAAATCTCAAGAGGTGGCAACAGGATCGGTTAGGATCTAATGGTAATAAATGTTCTGTGCTCTTCTACACATCCCAAAGGTCAGCTGTTACACACACACACACACACACAGTCCAGTTCATACAGGGACATTTTTTTAGAATAAAGCACCTGTCCTGGTAAATCCTGAGCTCCATCAGAGCCATCTAAAAACTTTTCAGAAAGTAAAAGTTTATTCTGTTTTCTCAGTTCATTTTATAGCTACAGTTTTTAACATCAGTGATACCACCACCATAGGGACTTAAGTCACTAGCTACTAGTTCAAATCCCATTTGAGCTGTTTTCCAGCTCTGCTCTCGACTGGATGGTCTGAATTTACTTAGAAAGAAGAAGAAAACATTTTTGTACAGTATGTGCATCTGTATGTGTATAAAGTGTCGGCTCAATGGAACTGTAACATTATAATATACAAACTTGTAACCTTCACTGAGAATGGAGCTGACAGTGAGGTGGTAGACATCCTGTTTGAATTATTTAAATATCTGAAGTGAAAAATATGGCTACCCTTAAGGAGTAGATATCTTTTTTGACAAGGTTACTGAACATTTTCTGTGGGTAAACACGTCAGACACAATTTATTATTCCAAGTAGAGAATTTTATACATCCTAATATAAATCTGGAGGTAATTTATAAACTGCCTGTCGATGTTAACATAGGCAGACAAGGACAGTGGATACAAGAGCAGGGAAGTGACATAAAGAAGAGGAGTAAACCTGCTTAAAAGATACAAACCCAGTGTTTTTTTTTTTATTATTGAAACAAACTAATATCTTTAAAGTAATGCTCTTGTGAAGGTAATTAGAAAAGTAATTAGACAAAATAATACAAGTTTGAGACTGATGAGTATATCTTTCATGTCACATCTGTCTGGTATGAACAGTAAATACAGGCAGGACAAAACATTGGGAAGAATTTGATAGGATCATTGGTAATTGTAGCGTTGGTAATGTGTAGGAAGAATTAACCAGCAGCTGACATTTAACTTATGTTCTATCATGGAGGGACAGAGACTGTTGAAACTGTCAATTTGATGTGTCTGATGTGATTTTGATATAAAATACAAAATATAAAATGGCAAATATAGTTCCATATAGTACATAGTAATAAAACATTTGGTGTTCATGTTGATTTTTTGTCATTTAAGATTTTCACAAAAATCACAATTTTGTGTGAGTCTGGATAATTAGTGTCTTTTGACCATGTAGAATAAATCCTGTGTCCTTATCCATCTGCACTGATCATCAGGAAACAATGCTGCTCAATAGAGCTTTAAACGTATAATACATGAACCAAAATGCCAACAAAAAATGTATTAAAGAAGGGAATTAAAACAAGCTTTACGATCAATTCTATTCATTGAAGCACAGGAAACTGATTTTTTCATTGGGATGTTAGACTACTTCTAATTTAACAGGCCGTAACATAATGTCTTTATTACGATTCACAATTACTGTGTTTTTAGTAGCCACGTAGGTTTGATATGTTTTGCCTGTTATGTCATCATATATCATATGTTGGTGTTTCCTGTGGATTGGCTGCCTTTAAGTGGCGCAAATAGCTGGCTGCTATTCATGGATGACATGAAAAACAACTATTAAATTTAGAATGAACTGGTGTGTTCTGAATGAGAAACACAATGATGTGAACTTCAACCCCACCTCCCTTCGTTCTCCGTGCTGATGTCATGGTTGTGGCTTCGAGGTGCAGCTGGCTTAGGCTCAAGTTGACTACACTAACAGCACAATCAGACTTTCAGATGGCAGGAGCAGATGGCGGAACCGGAATCGAATGAAGGAGGAAGAATTTTTAGAAAGAGATATTGGCAGCGAAACTGAGTGTTTTCAGTGCAAATGAAGTAGAAGTGAAAGAGACTATATATAAAGCATGGGTGGGCACACACTCATCCCTCTTTGTACTTTGTCTCATGAATTCACTGGTTTTTCTTCCCTTTTATTTCTTCCAGAAAGATAGAGGTAGATCCAGAGGTGGCTATTTTTGGCTGTTCTCAATATGCTGCAATCCTTGAATATTTAGAAAATGCTTATGTTGGAAATGGACACAAGAGCCACATGACTTTAGATGAATTGAATATCCACTTGTCCTTTTTTAAACTGGCTGCATGAACTAATTTCCTCATTACACCTGGACAAAATTCTGTAGGGCAGAAACGGCTCAGGGGAAAAGTGACACTTTTGTGTGAAGCAATAGCACTGGCTGTCCTGTTGTCTGTGTGTGTGTGTGTGTGTGTGTGTTTGATTCTTGTGACTTATGTAGAGATCCAACATCTACTATACACAGGCCTTTAGCATGTGGCAGACTTATAGTAAGCGAGTGACCTTGTCTCCTTTAGGGGCCTACAGTTTTTTATTAGATCGGCCAGAGACTCAGGAACTAAACCTTTTTTCTGCTGACTCTTTCAGAAAAAAAACACTTTATCTCCTTCCTTGTCCTCTTTTTTCCCTAAACTCCAAATCTCTTGGTTAAATAAATGTTAAATAAAAAGAAAAAAATTGCATCATTAAAGCTGCAGTGCTGGACTTTTGTCTGTGTCGGTTGGCGCTGGGAAAGTAAATACACAAACACTGTCAGTGTGCGGCCAAATCCATCACAGTTGTGGCTATAAAACGGTGGATAAATTGTTAAGAGTGTCACACAGCCCCCTCACTACCAGAATTGGATCCATTTTATCTGATAACATTTGGAAAGTCTAGTAGAGCTGCACGATCAAATTATTTTATCCGCATTCAAGTTAGCAGAGGGCTCCCTGGAAGTAGCTGGTGGACGTCTCTGATTAACAGACTCCACCCATAGAGCGTGTGCTGTATGCAGTCATGCAGCCAGCAGGGAATAAAAACCTCCTTCTACTGTGAAACACACAGAGATTTATCTCATGGTGATAGATTTAATGAGCATTGTGTGAGCTTGTTTGGCAACAAGCACTTGAATGGATTGTACATTCATTTCTATGGAAATATTCCACACTGCAGGTTAAAGTGAAGGTCTACAATACACATCACATCTTTACAGCACAGCTCTGCATCCCCCATGCTGCTAGAAGGCTGTTTGGCTCACTATGTACAGTATATTTGCTTCACATAAGGAAACTAAATATATATATTCTTTCTGCAGAATAAAGTTGGAAGAACAGTGAAACCCACATACATACATGACTATTCAGAAACAGATCCATGTTGAAGGAACACCTATTCCTTGCTCTCTCTCTTTTAGATCAATCATTTGAGATTTAAATTGACTGATTCATATAATCTATAATCTACATTAGAGGTTTGAGGATTTTTTTCTGTTGTTTTGTGAGCCACTGTAATGAAGGTTATAAAATGTGCTAAAATAAGACAGTAGTAGTCACCATAACTAAACCATCTGTATCTCACTACACAATTAGATTCCTATTCTGCGACAGATGTCTTAACGGTTATGACATAAAACTTCATGTTGAAAGTGTGTTTTCATTCTTTTTTTAATCAAAAACGCTTTGATTCCATTTGATTCCATTTTTTCAGAAATGCCTAATGGATCGTTCTAAATGACCTATAATCACTAAATCATTTGTTGTTAATTAAAAAGATAGAACTACATGTATTTTCTATTTTTCATTTTTGTCTTTATTTTTTAGGAGAAACAGTTAATCTAAAATGTGACAAGTGGAGCTTACATAAAAGAATCTAGGAAACTGACTGCACTAAAAAAAAAGTTAATATAACTAATAATTCGTAGGTTTCGTTGACTTCATATCTCCTTGTCAAGCTTAGTTTTAATTTAATTGTATTTAATTAATTTCGTGAAGTTTATTACATTTAAAAAAATAGCGAGAATAAAAAACTTTCTTTCTTTAACTTCAATAAACTAAGAATTATTATTTTGTTCTGTGTTTGACCATCACATGTCCCTGCTGGCGTGATGTGGGATGTTATATCAAGATACACTGATATGTGTTAAGCTTTTGGTATGTGCAGTAGCAATAATATCATATATGTTTCTTGTTAAAACCCATATACTCGGGTGAGGACAACTGATAACCTCATGGAGCTCATCCTTTATTTATCAAAGTATCGATTTGGTCAGAAGTACAAGCTTTCCCCATCACAAACCTTCTCAGAAAAGAACTCACGTTCGGCCTCTTGGCTCACGCTGTCTAAAATTTAAATGAAAAGTGATGTGATTGCAGATTGAGGATTTCGTATGCCGTGTAAGGAAGCCATGCAGCAAACAAATGCTTCCATGCATATGGAAATGCATGTAGTATCATGTATTATTTCCAATGTGTTTCCCAGTTGTAGTGCAGGGCAATCTTTTTGTAATGAGAAAATACATTTTGTGAGCAGCGCGACTGTCCTCAGGGCTATGGCCAACAAGGAATTGCACATTTTTTCCTGGTGAAATGAGCGCATGCACGTGTGAAGCTCATCCACAATATATTAATAATGTGCACCACTGAGATTATCAAGACGTGAGATGATCCATCTCTATTCAGACATGAACTATTGAGAAATCCACCTTCACCTTTTTCCGGTTTGTTGACCATAAAAATACATGTGCAGGAAACCGTCAATATGTAAATGAGTTAAAAGGTTAACATGGTGAATACCAATTGAACGGTTGCTGGACCACCAGGTCTCACACATGCATCTTCCTTTGGTGCATTGGAAGCCTTTACCAGTATGAATTTTAAACAGAAGTTACAGAGTTTATACGATTGTTCGGGCTTTGTCTACTTTTGTGCTGTGCCAACATAAAGTAGGTTCAGTTAAAAGTTGAGTGTTCAGTGTAATGCATTATGTATTTTCGTGGGTTGCAGGACCACAAATACAGCTAGAAGGAATGGAGATGTATGCAAATCCACAGAGAAACAAATAAATTCATGCCAATTTACTGCAGTGGTAAAGGTAATTACATCTGTGATTTTATAACCAAAAAAGAAAAAGAAGGGAGATTTTACTCTTAGGGCGGTGGAGTTGGAGCTAATCGGAACACAAATTCCATAAATGACTTTATTGGGTAACTATAGACAGACAGAAAAGAAGTGAAAGATAGAGCTATATATCAATAAAAATAATAAATCTTAGTAAACTGCATCAACCCCAACAGAAAATAATGATGCATAAAAGTACAGCTTATTGGAGCTCTATGTTTATCACATCAAAAGCATTACTCAGCCAAAAAATGTCTTTTTACTATTTTTTTTCTGATTCCTGTCTCATTGCTGTCCTTCAGTTGCTGTAGACTTAATTATGTATTTTGATACTAAGCAGCTCAAGATGGCTCAGCGGATTATAATTGATTGCTAATGATTCACATGTTGTAACCCATTATTGCACACAAATGTACCTCCAGATGAATAATGAGAGCAAAAGAGGGGGATAAGATGAAACCCTCTCCCTGTGTCCTCTAGTGCTGGACACAGTCCAGCAGTGATTGGATAATGAAGATAATCAGAGTCCAAGAACAGAACAGGCCACTTTGCCAACAAGCCCTCACTGAGGGCTTCTAATTAATTGCTACAGAGCTGGATGTGATTCAATTTTTTTCCCTTTATTTTTTCTTTTTTACTTACATTTACATTGTGTATTCGGGTGACACAGCAGGCGTTTGCATGTTCTCCCCATGTCTGTGTGGGTTCTCTCTGGTTTCTGCAGCCTCCTCCTGAAGCCCTGCTTAGGAGACAATGTGTGTGAGACCCTAATGAGGAATAAGTGGGTATAGAAATTAATTAGTAATATTAAAAGTCTTATAGTAACATTGGATGTAAAGTAGATGGTTTTCTTCAAAATCTAGTCTTCTAATACGGTAGCTAAATATATTTTATTAGTCTTGACTAATAAGCTATTGAAATGTTTCTTCTGTTTTACTTGGTGAGCTACAAGGAAAAAAAAAGCGAGAGAGGGCAGAAAGACAGAGTTCAGGAGGAGAGCGTCAGGAGAAATTCCTTCTTGCTTTGCTTTGTCATTGCTCCCCCGGGTCTGACTGTTTGCCCTGTGAGAGGCACTGGAGCGGGAGATGGCACGGAGGCATTATGGAGAGACGAAAGCACAGACAAGCCTCTCGGTGGACGAGGAGGTGATAGAACACAGTTTGATATCCAGAACATTAATTATTGAACCCGACCGCTTTTGTTCATTCCCAGGGAACAGTGTGTTTTCTCTATCTATCAAAATTCTATGATTGCATAATGATTGCAAAAGGGTGTATTACACTAAAGTCATGGGTTCAAATATAATCACTTAATTTCCTAACAAATAAAAATCATGTAGGCTTTGAACTGACCATCGGCAGATGGGATTAGAAGTGGAGAAATGTTAAAACCTGTTACCACAGTGATATATTAGTACTTCTTTACCCTTGAACCACTAGACACATTATTATCAGAATTATTAAAACAGACATGAAGAACAACATATTATACATGGATGCTATCTTATTGGTTTCAGGTACCTCAGAAATGTCTGTTCCAATGATGCTTGCCGATCAATACTTTCTTTCAGATGTCAGGCCATAAAATGACCTGGACCAAATCAAAGGCAATGCCTTAATCAATAAATTGCTCTCCAGTGTTGGGATCAGCTGGCTGTTCATGTGGTGTTCCCTTCAACGCTATATTCAACTCATGACAGACAATGATAAATAAAGCAAACCTTAGAACTACACTGTATTATTTGAAAGAATTAGGGCCTACTATACACAGTAGATGGGGGAAACTGAATGTATCCCTTAGGACAATAGGCTTTATTTTACAACAAAAACTATAATCCCCAAAACCGAATTTATATGGGCCTGACCTACAGTTTATAGAACCACCTAACTTTTTTCTTGTGGAAGACTTTTTCCGTAGATTAGACTCATATATATTAGGGCATCATCCTCACAGCTAACAGAATTTGTCACAATGTGTGGAAATGCATCAGAGCTTAATTTATCTAAGTGTAAGCATTAGACTTGGCAGCCACTTACGTGACCTTTCACTTCATGAAAAGAACAAACAACAGTGTGACGACTCTATGTGATGGATGGGACCCTGCAGATCTCCAGTCGTGTATATCAAACCTCCGATGATTGTTTGGCTTCAAACTGGAGACGAGAATTTCAATTGTTGCTAATTACCGATTTTGGCACACTGGCACAAATTAGGGCTGCTAGCTTTCAGCAGCTCAGAAGTAGGTAGTAAAAAGGTATTTAGTTGCCACATGTGGGTTGTGGGTTCTGTGCGACAGGGAGCGGGTTGTGAGACTGGGTTCTGTACTGGTTCCATGGCAGATGTGTGAAGTGGCAGAGAGAGGGAGTGGGGTCAGGAAGGTAGAGGCAGGCCTGCAGCCGGTGGAGCTGGCGACACTGGTGCAGTGAGAGGGAAAAGGCAGTTAATCAAAAATCAAACATGGAAATCTAGGAAACTCCGGTAGCAAAGGGGTGCCGTGTGCTGCCAGGAGGAAGCCCAGAACTTCCTGGCAATGAGTGGGAGGAGGGCCAGTGTTTAAATGGTGCAGCTGATGATAAGATTGTTGTCAAGCGTGCCAATACTCCAGCACTGCGCCCACCTCTACCTGAAAACAGGTGAGGTGCACACACAAGTAGCAGAACAAACAAGACTCACACAGAAGGGAAACTCAGGGAGTTACAGACAAGGCTGTGACATAGTGTCTTAAATTAGGAAAAAATATGTATTTGTAGTTTGTATTGATTTTCGATTCATTGAGTTGCAGATTTAAATGTGAGTTGAAGACATACAAACCAAACTTCCCATTCATATTCATTTAATATATTTTCTTTTAAATAATCAGCTTTTTGTTAACCTATAATTAATGCAAACTGTGTTTTGGGCAAAATGCATAAAATATGCACCTAAAAATATGCTGTTCATTCTCCTGAGGTAAAGCGATTGAATCAACTAAATAAGTTAATCAGATGGACACCAAGGAATGACATGTTTGATGATAATAGAGATAAATATATATAGAAGCAATTAATTCGTGAGATCAACAATAAGATTTTTCTTTGATCAAATCAAGCCTGCATTATAAGACAAGGTCAGAGAAGGGGCACAATACTTCCTCAACCGACTAACAATGGGTATTACTGAAAGAGGGAAAGTTTCTTTTTTATAATACAGGTCGGGCCAAGGTTGTGTTGATTTGGCAGTTGGTTTAACCATTTAACGATTTATAAAAAGGCATGGATAGAACCTCTGGTTCTGTGTGTGGTATGTGAACTATAGAATGCCTGAGGCAGGGTGTGCATTTAAAAGTGTGTGTGTGTGTGTGTGTGTGTGTATGTGAGTGATTTTCCTATTGCGCAGTCTGCTTTGATACCAGTTAAACTCTATGTCCCACAGAGAAACATATTGAGTTCAAAGAGAAATAACTTACTGCCAGCTGCTGACAGGCATGGTTAACGTGTTATTTTTACCTAAAGTTAAATGACAATGAAAAATTCAATGACAGAATATAAATGTGTGACAGTGTTAAAGAAGCTTAAGGGGCCAGGGCAAGTGTTCTGACTTCATCATTGTAGTAAACTTAATTTAATGTGAATACACAATTTATTTCCTGCCTACATGAACATTAAGGGTCACTGAAAGCCACAAACCTTCCATGTTTTCTTGCCTGAGCAAAAGTTACTTCAAACAAAGGTAATCCAGGAGGAAAGATTGCTGCCAGTATTAGACTGAAATCTGTGACCCACCGGCAATTTAATGCTAACACAACCTTGGGTTTTGGATTCAAGTATTGTAAAGAGTATTTCAGTGTTTCATAGTTTAGGTGAGTCACTACATTAGAAACAAAACCTCAAACCTCTTCAGAGAAAAGAAAAAAATGTCATGCAGTAGCAGTGTGGCTATTGTTAGACTGTCATGTGCTAACATGCTCGATCAAAACAGAAAAACCCTAAATTACCACTAAATTACCACTCTTTTTTTTTTGCACAAATTGATATATGCAGCATGCCTCCCTGCCTGCCCATTATCACCTGTGCACATCCCCTTCTGCCTATATCTAATTCCTGGGATGTAGTACTGCAGCAGCATGCAGCGCATCTTGGATTAACATTAACATAATGCTAATCAGCACAAGGAAAAACACAATGCAAATGGGTCAGACAACTGAGTCTTTGGCACAGATGCAACACACCTATTTGCTTTTGGAATTCAATATGATTAAAGACTGATAAACCGTTATAAAACACTGTGCATGGGAGTACACATAGGACATATGTAGAGCTTCATTGTGTTTTCTGTTACATTTACTCAAAATTTCCCCTTGACAACCACACACACGTACCACTGTCTGCTTCACCAATGCCTGACAACCCTTTAGGGTTTGAATAGAATTTAATTGACTTTATCTCCCTTGAACAGTCTGTTTGCTCAATTCACAATGGGGTTTTGCCCCCCCCCCCTTATTTTCAATTGTCTCAGTTTGTGTGTTGGCGGACTCATCCCTGACTATATGTGTTACAGGGTGTGTGATGTGGCTGAGAGTGTGCGTCTCTAGCTTTTTCTATGCGGCATTATTCATGCCTCACTCTATGAAGCAAATAATAACCAAGGTTGAGGTCGTAGGTGTTGCTATTAAGTCACTCTTTATGGGCCATTAAATCAGAGCAGTAAACAACAAGTGTAATACCTAGAAAACAAGTTGCAACCTATAAATAGGTTACAAAAGTCAGATCCATTTGTCCTTTATTTTATAGTTCGTCCACTGATCTCATTGTTATGCATAATGTTCCCTGTTTAGTTCGGTCTTTCTTCCTATATTTTCTCTTTCTTAACATCTGACGGAGAAGATCAAATGTTCTGACATCACACAGCCGTAAAGGAGAGGAATTAAAGTGAAGTAGGAGTGAGTGGAGGGATGGAGGGTGAATAGAAATTAAAACACCTTAAAGCCAGCCAAGTAGATGTTTACTGAGCAGAGCGAACTAGCAACTGTTTCATTTCAAATTAGAGATGATAATAATACTAATGATCAAATGTCATTATTAATATAATCATAACATGGTAATATCTGAGTAATACATAAAAATGAATGATTCCAGTAAATCAAAATGAAAAAACAAATAAAATTGTTCATTAATCTTATTAGGGGTGTGATTAATTTTACTATATACAGCCTAATGTAGCACAGAACTATCAAGCTGGATCATCAAAAAAAGACATATTAACATTATATTCCTTATTTCTCTTAAACCGGAGGAGGTGCAGACAGGCATGAGATGCCACATCATTTATTGCACAATTTGATTGTTACACCTTACGACAATAATGTTCTCTCTGTCATCAGCCAGATTGACAGCGCATTGTCACGTTACTGACGCCTGTTAAGAGATGTGCAGTTGGCGATTGCTGCAGCGGATTCTGCTGCTGAAACGTGTCTTGGCCGACGTGACTAAAAAAAACCCAACATTTTAATTAAATCGGGGCAGGTGGCGATTCAAGCAATCCAAATAAAATTATGTGCACATTACTAGTCATAATTACTTGCATCTGAGCCCCTTTCAAAAGGTCCAATTTTCGAGAGAAAAAATGCAGATGGTGGGCATGGTTTTGAAAGTTGGTCAAAAAACATTGGTGTTTGGCAGATGGCAGGCAGTTGGTGTATTTTGTGATGCAGTTGTTGGTGAAATAATAGGCCTGAAATAATAACATCTCTGATGCCTGGATGTGGCGACCAACATGGCAAATAAAATCCGTTTTACTTGATAATGACCTCTGTACCCTGACAACTGCTCAGCATGGACATACAATGAGTTCAGTGATGATGATTCATGACCTTTTTCTATGTACAGACGCATGTCTGTGTAATGTGTATTCTAACTTCATCTCAGTGCCAGTTTGACTCTCCTGTGCTCCTCTTCACTGGCTGTGATAATGGGAAACACCCTACAATTTGTAATCCCCCCTTTGACTCCCTTCCCCAGATATTGCGCTGCAATCACAGCCTCACAAATCTGTGGGGCACGCCGATATACAAGAACCCAGACTGAAATTCGCCTTGCTGACAGCTAAACGCTTATCTGCCCCCAACGGCCATTTCTTCCTCACTTGTTTCTCTGTCTGTTTGCTCAGGCTTAGTGGACTTTTCAGGGCAACTCTCCAACCACTGCGGATGGGACCGAACAGAAAATCATGCAGATCATGAAAAAATCAATAAATCAGAGCTTGGCATGACTTTGAGGGGAGGCTGCTCAGACCTGGAGGACAGACCATATTTTACTGAATTAGAAGGTAGACATGTGAATCCAGGCGGGAGACGCCAAGAAGAAATGAGACCTCACCTCGGACAGAGTGAAAACAAAATATGTGATGTACTTTATGGGTCCTTACATTTTCCCTCTTTCTAATAAACATGAGACATAGTTTGAGAATGAATCTGTTTATCTTACACCTTGGGCTCTATTTCAACCACAGAATTGCAATGATAAGTTCAAGGTAAGTCTTGCTTGTGTGTGTGTGTGTGTGTGTGGTTATTCTGTCACATCTTGGTGTCATCTTCAGGTGATTTAATAGAGCTAAATGGCTGTGTATGACGGCACTCCGCTCTGTTGTTCTCAGAGGCCTCGGAAGTATCAACATATCAGTCCTGCTGCCTTCAGAGGGCACAGGTACTCAGTGAACTGAAAGAGAAGCTTTTCATACAGTATAAAGCAGCTGTCGACAACAGATACTGTGAGAATCACCCACATAGAGATAGATCAATGCCGACAGATTTACTGACTTTCCTGCTCTAACCATATTAAACACTATTTCCTGTGTCGATTTCTGTTGGAGACTATTCGATTGAAACCAGTTCTTTATATTTAATGCACTAATCCACTTTTGCAGCACATTTGCAACAAGAATTTAATCAACGTTGATAAAATTGCCAAAGCAGCAGCGGCGGACTGATTTTGCACCACAAATCCATTTGTTTTGCTGTTTTCAGGGAAATGTCTAAGAAACAATTTAAACCAAAATAAAATAACTCTCGTTGTGCCTTTTCGTTGAAATGAACTTCCCACCTGTCAGCGCCTTTTCCTCCCACCTGTGCACCGTTTGTCAGTTATCAAAGTCATCAAGGGAGTTTCAGGGTCAGGAGAGCATAAAACGTGTGGTGGCCCCGGTTGTTGTGCCTGCATGAAAAATACATCCAATTATCTGACATCAGCTTCTCAGACCAACACTGAAGCCACACATCCCTTCCAGTGCACCATCTCTCTCTCTGTATGCACATGGACGAGGGAGGTTTGTAGAGCTGAGAGAGAGTGTGTGTGTGTGTGTGTGTGTGTGTGTACAAAGTATTACATTCATTAACAAACTGTCAAACCACACACACACACACACACACACACACACACGATCAGGTGTAATTGCTACAGGCACCCTCGGCTGAATGTCAGATCAAATACGTGGCCAACAGATCATTACCATAGCAACACAATATTTAGCAGTGGAATAATGAACTACCACATAAGGCGCTGTATAAAAGTGAAAACAGTTTAACATTTCATGGCGCTGCACAGCAGATCTGCAACAGTGTGAAAGCATGACACAGAAAGATGTTTATGTGGCTCAATGTATTCCCATACTACAAATAGTAAATGTTCCAAACACTAGTCCGGCTTTCTATATGTAATGATAATGATTTGTAGGTAACATAAAATAGACTGTGGGTCTTATTATTGTTAAGTTACACAATCAGACATTATACCACCAGCTAACATTGACTCATTCTTTAAATGGTTACTTAGTAAATTACATTATATTTGGGCATGGATTGAAAATTGTTAAATATCTTCCATGTCAGATACCAGGAGGAGGAGTACTTGCTCCAAAACAAAACACCAGAGGGGATTTGATGTGAATCCATATTAATTCTCTCAGCACAGCGTTTGGACTGATATAACCTAGACTGACCCAGAACACAGAGCGAACATCCTAATCATCCTCACAGCTGTCCTGTTTTGCTGTTTGCTGATCACATGGTGTCTCTCTCTCTCTTTTTTTTATTACTGTCACTAATTTCAGACCCTTGATGTCATTTTTTGAAACAATGCAAATTATCAACACGTTTATTGAATTGCTTGGATAAAATACACTTAAACCTAAGATCACTTGTAACTAAAATCACTACTAAAAGTCACACATGACAATAACTATTTCCAAAGTGCAATTCACACATTACATCTGAGGTGACTGTCTATTTGTGTCAGTACATTTAATTAACAATTACTTAATACAACATCTCCCAAAATGATGCATATAAAGCAGAGTTTCATGGAAAATCATGAACAATATTCCATGTTTAGATATACCAGATGGAACATAAACCATTTAGATTACAATATATCTCGTCACAATATTGGTATCATCATTCCTTATAACCACTTTACGAGAGCATGGATAATACAATGATATCATCAGGCCTGGATTAACCATCTTTGGCTAATGAAACCTTCCACTGTGTGAACTTGTGGCTCAATCTACAAGACAGGGTTGATAGTAATATAGAATTACAGCAATCTATCTTTTGTGTTGCTTTTCACAGTAGGCCAGGAGCTGCACTTGATGTTTTAAAGTGTTTTTTTCTACCTGTTAACCTGTGGTTTGTTTTTATTGTATTCCATCAATAAATATCAGATTATATTCAAAGATTCCACTGTCTGTGTCTCTCCTTTTCACACACACAGTTTCACAGTGTAGTACCATAATGAAATGTGTTTCACATATTTTGAACTAAATGAAAACTATCTATGGCATTTTAATGATACTTGAACCGATCATCATGGAACGGCTATGTTTCCATAGAGATATGAATCCAAAATGCATTGGCTTTGTATCTAGAGTTTTGAAAAATGACATCAATTTAGTGTCAGTGATTGTCAAGAAACTGTAATGCATTTTAGAAAAAAAGGGGTAAGATGCCATAAACATTATGAAACTTTGCTGTGTGAGTGTGTGAGGGAAAGAGAAACTGGCAGATGGTTCAAAGCAGTGCACAAGGGGATGATGAAACTAAGACTGGTGAGATAATGAGCAAAGCCGTTTGTTCAAGTACGTCTGCAATAATAATTGGCTTGGTTTAATTGCACTTGTGTTTTGCTGTAAAATGTTGACTCACTATCATCAAACTGGAAAATCATGTTCATAGAATGTTTAGGAGAAGTATAAAGAGAAATAATCGTAGAGGTGAATCAAAGGCAATTCAAAAATAAAAACTAAAATAAACCGTGATAAAGATGTCTTTTTACTCTTCATAATTTCAAAACATACAGTAATTGTACATTGTTCATGGAGGAGAAGTGACAAAGTACACACATTATTTTCTCATTGCGTTAGAAAACAAGCAATAAACTGCTTTGCTTTAATCTACATGTCAACAGCCATAGATCAGCTGCACATTCTCTCAGTCAGTAAACACCAGGATGAGGAAATGGTTTAAACACGCTGTGGGTTTGGTAAACTGTCTGCTTTGTGAGTACACACAGGAGTATTTTAAAA
The DNA here is from genome assembly GCA_036785175.1 of Eupleurogrammus muticus. Taxonomy (NCBI): domain Eukaryota; kingdom Metazoa; phylum Chordata; class Actinopteri; order Scombriformes; family Trichiuridae; genus Eupleurogrammus; species Eupleurogrammus muticus. Next base: position 22,692,318 of record JAYKQN010000004.1, on the reverse strand, counting down.
TAAAGCTGAGGTGGAAAATAATGAGCTGTGCAAACAAGATCAATTATTTAATTCCATAAAACAAATCGGCTTTAACAGAAAGTTTCATTTAAATCGGATCCTATGGATTAAAAGTAGCTCTAGATTTAGATAAAACTATGTGTATGAGGAATGACAAAATACATGGAAATAGCAAAATATGCTTGTGAGATGGAGCATGTAATAGAATGATTAGTTTTTACTTTTAGGCAGTGTTAATTGATTTTCTTCTTCTTCTTGATTCTTTGCATGCTTTTACACATCCTGAAGCACAACAGCTAAACGCTCCACTGTAAGGAATATATTAAACATTGTGATGTTTTTGTTTTCTATTCACTGCAACATAACGTAACCTAAAGGGCAGAGGTTAAATAGTAGGTTTGTATTATTATGCTGTATAAGGTAGCAACATTTTATACTTTATGTATCTTATTATTCTTTATAGAGAAATGTCTTGATAATTTCCCTTAGGAATTCTATATATTTCCTCTTATTCTTTACTCTACCACAGTGAAGTCTGCATTAATGAGAGAAACTCTTAAGATCCTCTATATATCAACTATAGAGGGACAATATAGAAAAGAACAAAATGGCCTACACATAATGGCAATCATTTTCCTGATCCTTAAATTCTCTCCATCACTATTAATTTCCCTTTATCCACTTCCCCCACTCCTGCAGGAAGTGTAAAGGTGAATAATGACATATTCCACGCCACACAAAGAATCTCAACAGACTTAGCCGTATCATTACTGCACACCTTACAGTCACCTTCTCCCCATTGATTCACATCCGCTTCTACTCAAATGACGTACTTTGCTCTGTTCTATAATTCTACTCACTTTTAAGGGAACTCGTTATTTGAAGCTGGACGTGGGGACTTTTGGATATAAATCAAAATCGAGGCACTTGCCAAAGCAGTTCACATAATGCTGATTCAGCCTGCCATCACCAGGTAAATCTCTGTGTTTCACAGGACACTGAGTTTTTTAACCTCGTGTTGGCACTGATACTCTCCTCTGGCCGCTGGAGACTTCCAACACCTACGAGCCCTCTGCTGACAGAGATGGTTAAACTTAACAACAATAAAACAAACATGTAATATTACAGCTCTTCTCCACTCTCTTCTGAACACTTTATCCACCATTTTACAGTCCAAATACAAAAAGGCAGGTTTTATATTGCAGCTTTAAACTATTTTTGTTTTTTATAATAAATAGTGTTTCTAATATAATCTATCTAAAATGTACTTTACTATAGTGACATACAGTGTCATATGTGATGTTGATGTCATGAAAAGTAAAAGCAAATTTCTATATTTGTGCAACAAAAGGTGGAAAATAAATTTATTTAGGCTTCAAGTTTCTTACTTCACATTCTTTGAACAATCTTGTTTATTTTACTTTTAAGTTCCTTATTTGCATGAAACCGCAGAGACACATAAGTCTCACCTTGTCTGGGGACTCAGCAAGAAACCCATTCTCAAAGTCATCACCCTGAAAGGAAAATAAACAGAACTAAAGCACAGAAAAAATAAATGCTGGTTGGAGACAGAACAGAGACAGAGACAATCTGTGTTTCCTTGTATTGTCAAATATGTTCAACTCTCAAATTGCCGAGCCATTCTTTTCTTCCCCGTTGCTGTCACAGAAAAGAAAATATTTCAAGAGCCCTAGTGATTGTATGTCTTCATGAAGTATTTATCCCTCCAAAATCCTTATTTGCAATGCATCAACAAACCCCACCACGAGACAAAATGGATGCCAAGTGGCATTAGTGTTATCAGGTTAAAACATTATGCATACGCATGCACACTAAGGAGTACACATGATTGCTCAAACAAGAACATCCCTCCCACAGCTCAGTGTATCTCATAGGACATATTAATTTAGTCTGCCTGACTAAGATGGCTTTTGATCTGAAAAAGGGGGGAAATAAACAGTCAATGATGTGGCACGTGTTGTTGTGCTGTAATCAGCTCGGCTTATCTGGTCCAGCAGTTCCACAGGAATTTAGAGACAGACTACAGTGATTTGTTCACCTGATTATCTCCCCTCCCCAGACCAGTGATCTGTCCCGTTGAGATGAGACAAATCACATGGAATTAGCCTCCAATTACACTCTGCAAGCAGGCGAGCCTCTCTTCATCTGTCACCCTCATTTAATGCACAAGCAAATGTTTGAAGTTAAACACTGATTAGAGAGGGTTGTAGTGAAAAATGACTCCCCACCCCCTCCACCCACCTGCAGAGCAAACCCTCTATCTAATGGAGATAATGTATCTTTCAATGAAGTTTTTATCATGAATGGATGGGGTAGGTATAATCACATTGGGCTCAACAGAGTTGTTATGTGCTTTTGGAGCAAATGTGTGTTGTGTTGCATAAGGAAGGAAATAATACAGCAATAATCTGCACCAGGATTTCAGAGAGAAGCATGTCTGCGTAGAAAAGGCTATTGATGAGCAGATATTGTAAACAGTACCACAAACGATGAACCCACTGGAGGATGCAAATCATCACAAAGACGATTCAGAAGTGCTGTCACACTTTACATGAAATGCAGTCGAACGCGAGCACACACGCTGTGGCGATGTCCTCGGCAATTTTCTCCAGCAATGTCAAAACTGGCTCAGAAAACACTTTGATGCCCTTCTAACAAAAATCCAGAAGCGGCGCTTTGTGCTCGACGGCGGCCACCAGGCACAAGCTTCAGGAGCGAAATTGCTTTATCACCCACAGCTGGATCCAAATCATTACCCACAGCTAAAGGCCCCTTACTCATCAAAGTTGCTCAGCTGGCTTGAGTCTAGTGAAAAACGTTTCTCTCCCACTGCGAGATGACAAAACAGCTCAATCAGTCCCGATTTGGGCTTTTCACAGCTCAGTACCCTGCGCTGCTGTTCAGGCTGTACTTCTTTTTTGCTTTTCCCACCAACAATTTTTCTTTTCTTTGCCTCGCCACATCTCTCTTCTTAGGCCTTTTTGTTCTCTTCCCTTTAACATTCACCCCATCCCTTTCTTTAGCCTTGCTTTACCTTGCCTGAGCTTCGACATGCACAGCACACACACAAACTGAGGAGAACTGATGTAGCTGTTCACCCTGAGATTAACTAAACATACCAATATACTGGGATTACACATGTCTAACCTTAACTAGCAAATTAAAAGGTGCTTCAGCAGTAACATGACATCATCTCTTTCCCAGCTGGCTCTATATTGCAGGGTTTAGTTGCGCCATGTTGAACCGTGATGATTGTGTTTCCATTGTGCAGGTGATAAGCATGCTGACCAGTGGCATTGCAGCGCCGCTAATGAGGAGGGCCGGACTGCGGCGGCCTCTCGACTGAGCCGTGCCATTGTGCTGCACTGATTGGCTCAACATGTGCAATCATGCAGGGCTTAGTCAGAAGCTGACTGTCTTAACGGTTTGGAGTCTCTGATTTTCGTCTAATCAAAAGGAAAAAAGCAGCCTCACTGCTTTTCAGCTCCCTTTAACCACACTAGAAGCTCTATTGCTGCACTGAGCAGCTGCTAATGCTAAACCTAATGTTGCAATTAATTCACAAAGATGAAGTGCAGATAACAAGCGCTTCTGCAGTTTCAGGCTATTTAGGTAAGCAACAACATTTATGGCAGCAGTGAAAAACCAAATACAAAATAATCATATGACAAATGTTTTCTCAACATGAAAGTTAGAACCTTGTTACTGTTAGAAGCTAAATTGCTCAGTACAAATAAATTAATCTCTACACTGAAAAAAGCTGCCTTTAATCAATCATATGGCAGAAAGCCTTTTTTTTAAGATGCATTCTGGGTCCTATTTAAATGTGAGCGCAAGTGTGGTTTTTCTGGTGTGTCTCTTATTTTCCTAGACAAATTGCTCTGGTGGTCGGTTTAATTAAATTCATCGATTTAAAAGACTGTACGTTGTTTAGAATGAGAGGTCACTGGAAAAGCTGTGATCTTTCCTTGGTGTGTGAAATCATACATCATCCAGGACAGACCCCGTCAATAAAGCTGTTCCACAATCCAAAAAGATGACTCGACAATTGGATTATAAAACATAGTCTGGAAACACAACTTTCCAGGTCATGCCATGACCTGTCTAATGTTATGACCCAATTATTTTGTTGCTCAACTCTCATGTCATACATTATATTTAATGCATGGATATATTAGAGAGATATATAAAATATATGTAACCCAAAAAATTCATTTGGGTATGTGGGACAAACTTTGAAAGCCTCTGACCTCAACTGCGGCCATTCTTAGAGTTTATAGTTTCAGTTTGAAAAATGTTTTTAGAGGCTAAACTTACACCAAAAACATTGCAGCTGAGTATTTTTGACTTGACTCAAACCAGATTTACTGCCCCCGGCTGCTTCACAAACTAGGTACACGAGTCTCTCCAAATGTAGAGACGCACTTCTCCCGCTGCTGCTGCGGTTCACTGAGTGCGATCAGCGCATCACTTCAAGTCAGATTTATTCAGACGTTTCCAACACATAAACAGTAATCCTTTTTCACTCTTTTTTATTTTCCTGGGCATGTTTCTGCACTGAATTGTGTGCAGAGTGAATGCACATTGTGCATCTGCCTGTGAGCTTATTTTACGTAATAAGTAAATAGCACCGCTTAAATAATAATGACTTTTTAAAAAGCACAAGGTCACGTGTTTGCATGTACGACCTATTGATCAGTTTTGGCACACGGCCTTAAATTGCCTCCAAATTAATGTATAGCAATGATTCATCTTAATCACACCAGCAATGCACCATCCTAAATGAGCACATACATACTCACCATTAGTTAGATTGTCCCCCAGTAATAACAAGATCTTTAAAGAAACATACATGCAACATGCATTTTAACTGATAAATGTAAATTCAAGATATAATCTCCCTGGCAGTAAACATTTGGCACTGTGGGGGTTCAGCATACAGACTGGCGGGGATTGAGGATTTGAGTGAATGCTTGTATAATTTATTTATTTGAATAAATATACTGTTTGCAGCTCACACACTTATTTGCCAGATTTCGTGATCTGAATCTCCTGAACTTAAAAGGAGTCTGAAGCTCAACAGAATACCAATTTAATTTATGTCATGATGAAACTTTCTGCCATGTTGCCCAGCACTGATGGCATCATTGGCTCTGACAGTTCATGCCTGATCATGGCACACACGGGGCACATATCCCAACTGTATGGATATAAAGCGAATCTGAACCAGCTGCTGTGACCATTCTCAGCTTGTAAACAGAATTACTTCATAAAAGTGAGATGGACTATGAGGGAGAGCGTATACAGAGCCTTAAGAGGAGAGATGAAAGGATACATAATGATGCCAGAACAGGACAAAACAAGACAAATTTATTCTAAAAGAAAGATTGTTATGACCCGAAGCCAGGTTGTAACAAGATACTAATATAATCTGCAGCTGCTGAGGTTTGAGCTGATGGTTCTGTTAGTTCGACACGATATTATTATGTGACAATTATCTTTTCTTCACACTGTTCACTGGGGGTCACTCACTGTCTCTCAAAAGACGTAAATCATATTCAGCAGACAATTATTTATGCAAAGATGTAAATGGATTTTAGCTATGTATAGTGTAAATCCAAGATCAGCCAATGTTTTTATGTTTAGTGAACCCTTGCGTTCGATTAGTTGATTCATAAGATGTCAATTATAAAAAAAAACTGATTATCTGGTATACCTCGCCCACTACATTTAATGCATAAATATATAATATTGTTGTTCAGAAGAAAAAGAAACAAACAGTTTAGAGGAAGTAGTCTTACGAGTAACATGAGACGGACGAAATCCTCATCTCACTGAATTACATATGTACAGCAGTTTAACTTGCTCATGCAATATTTACACAATATGAGATCATATTAATGCAGTAAATTGTGATTGGCTATCCAAATCTGTATATATAATGTAGAAATGCTACAATAGATACGTTTTAATTCCTTTCTTTTCATCCAATCAGGTGCATCCAGGAAGTGTTATCGTAGATCTGTGCATTGTAGAAGTGATCCCTAATGTGTTTGAGTTCAAAATATCAAGTCTTTTCTTCAGAATCATGGCCTCTACTATTACAACTTTCAGAGGAAAGTCACATGAAGGCAAAGCAGATGACAGAAATATTACTGATGGTAATCAGGGAGATTACCTGCTACTCATTCTGAACACTGAAGTCAAACCCGAGAATCCTTTCATGTGAATGGCGTTCTGAGGGCAGTGGCAGTGCCACTCCAGTGTCAGGCACAAAACGCACGGACACTTTTTGTGCTGTGGAAACCAGTTGGCCTTATTTGATGTGACATGTAATTCCAAACACACAAAGGGAAAAGAATACAGAAAGCATTAGGAACAGAGAGCCAGTGAGTGGAGTGCAATAGAGCAATATATTCCAGCAGAGAAGCGACACAAGCTATTTCTCTACCTATTTATCTGTCCCTACTGGTGGACGATCACAGATAGCTATGACTACCATGCATTATGCCAATTAACTGACTCTTTGTCTATGTAAAAGTTGTTGATGGTGTGTCTGTGCAAGCATTAGGGAATACAATTAGAAAGCATGAAAGAGATAAACATTATACAGATTTGTTTTGAATGTTTGTCATTGGACCATCTGGACATTATTGTTCAAGTTGCTGTTGTTGACACTATTTAAACTGTGGGCAGAACCATGCCCTGTGTAACAGTATGATGAAGTTTCTCTCATCCAACACAACGCACTTACAGGGCTACTCCAGCGACAGCAGGGCACTTTCAAGATCAAGGTGCAACAATCAGTGATAATTGACATGTGATTGCAACTCTCTTGGAGGTATAGTACTAGCAGAGTGCTAGCTCTCTTATTATTCCATCCAACTCTGAGATATTACCGTTCTTCCACCAGAGCCCCATTAATATTTAAGTATGCTCATCTCGGAAGCATTAACTTACCCTTTCCTGATTTTGCCCTGATGTCACTCAAACCCTCTGAAGTGATTACAGGAATATAAAACCGTCTTTTGTGATCATATCCTCTTTTTATTGCTCCTTTATGTTTCCCCTCTCCCAACGAATAAATAACAGTTATGTCCACGTATTTCATCCGTCTAACTCCAAAGCCCGGACAGGGAGGAGTGAGACAGATTTAGAATATCGTCAAAATGAATGATGCTTTTGTTATCTTGTGTCCCATTAAAGTGGCAGGACAGTCGGATAGCCAATACAAAAACATCATGTCCCTAAGACACAACACTTGCAGTTAAAAATATGCACAGTGAAACGGCTGATTTTTGTAATGGAAGCGGATGCATGATTTACGGTTCAAAAACTCCTTATTAATCTGATCCTGACCCTTTATGCAGCCCCTCAGCTCCCGCTCAGCCTCCAGGCTCTTTTATCTCCTGTGCCTTTAATGAGCCCGTCTGATGAGCTCGCTCCGTTCTGATTGGTCGGCCTCCAGAAGTTGTGTCTCAGCATGTACTGGTCTCCGGAGGCTACGCATGTCAACAAACTATAGTAGAAGGATTTCATTGTTTTGTTTTGTTTTTTATTTTCTTGTTCTTTACTTGTAATGGAAACTGCTCAAACACATACATACATGTTAGACCCGAAAAGACCTTAGCAACAACCTTAGCAACCAAGGCTTTGGAACAGAGGGCCACTTACATACATAATAGACATCAGCTTGTCTGCACTGTAGGAAAAAAAAAACATTGCAAACCAAGTATCCAGAGCACATGGAAGCCCTGGTTTTTGACTTGCAGGGATTATTTGATCTTTGAGCATCTTTATATCAAATAGAAAACATCATCAACAGTACATAACTAATGCAGGATATTTAACCTCATGAATTAGATTGTCTGAGGCCAACTGCTCTATGAATAATGAGAATGGTATTTAAAGCTATTTGCTTACTTTCTGAAATCAAGTGCATTTCATTACAGAAAAAAGCTGGCACTTAAGGATTGGTTTATTAGACACTGAGTGTGGCCAGTGGTTCACACACAGACAGGACGTCAATCATTGATTTGTACTTCCAGACGGCTCAGCTGACATCCTTCCTGTGTTGCTGCAGGTAACGTGCATCCGTTGCATTCTGGCAACAGCTGCTGCATCAGGTGGACAGGGTGTCCTGGGAGACTGAGTGGGAGCATTTCAGGCCTCTGTGTCCATTAGGCATTAGACTGGTTATAGGCCATTTGGTAGAAGCTCATTTGCTGCCCGCATGGTATGGTTAATAGGCAGATTTGATTTGGAGAGGTGATTGCGTGGATCTGGTTGGGTAGAGGACTGGATTTCACAGTCTGACTCGCACAGATGCAAAGATGCAAGATTAAAAATCAATCTTCTCAAGAGAACACATCATCAACCTGCGAGAATCTGTCCTTTTACATTTCTGATGTATGCATCCTTAGATCTTCTATCAAACTGCAGAATCAGGAATGACTCATAATAGAGGTTATAAACTAATGAAGGCTCATTTATTTTTCAGCAAGTCATTTCAAGAGATAATATTCATGTAAGACTGTAAATTTATATCTATAAGTTGCATTAGCAGCCGAGCTGAGGTTGTATCTATTTGTTTTGTGCGTGTGTTGTGTTGTTTCAGTCATTGTTGTACATGTGTCAGACATAATGAGGGAGAAAACAGCGAAAGGGAAAATTTCGGTGTTGCCGTATTTAAAGTTTAATGCTCACAGTGCCTGAGAGCTAGATAATTATAATTTTAATGCACACACACACACACACACACACCCACACACACACACACACACACACACACACACACACACTCTATCTACTTAGTTTAAGGAGGCCACTCGGGAGTCATTACAGTGAACTATAACTCCCACTAAGTAGGTTACTTACTGTGCAACTACAAAGTACAAATTAGGTTTCTGACAAGTGATGTTATTAATACTGTTGTGTAAAAATATAATAACTGTAGTTAGGCAGACCTCGCAAAGCAAATGATATATTACTGCGGTGGAAAATAGCACTTGATAAAAATCTACAAATACAACTTCACAGCAACGTAGTGTCACGCTTTGTAGCGGAGGTGGACCCCAATGCAGAGAGGAGTGACGTGAAGAGAAGGTGATAATCAAAAAACAAAAAGCAGTAAAAAACTAATACTGGGCAGGAAATGTAACTGGTAATAAGTAAGTAACAAAGCAGGCAGGGAATCACAGGAAGTCAAGTTAAAACCAAACACAAGCAGATATGACAAAATAAAGTGACACATGTCTTTGTCAAAATAGTTCTATTGATGGTAAATCTATAGATCTAAATCTAAACAACATACTATTTCATAAAGATGCCCCCATTAGTGTTGAATAAAGTCTTAAAAAACTTGGCTTGTCCATCTGAGCATAGAATTTCTTGATGAAAAGCACTATTAGTTTGAATGCAAAATACAATGTGGCCACTAGATGGAACAAAAAACACGAAATGACTGTCAGAAGCATTATGTTCATTTTGCCGTGTTTAATAGATAAGCATAAACAATATGCTAAGTATCAGATGTGGTATCACAGCCCGTTTCTGGGTTCCGTAAAATTCGGTTCCATTGCTTTATATTGTATAATATCTTGTTGATCAGTTACTTCAAGCAGAAATCCCTGCTGCATATAAAAATGTTTTCCACCTCTTTTAGAAAAAGGGGGTTGGAATATTTACCATGGAATAAGCTCTTCAAAAGAAATATTTCACCCTGTAAAAGTCACAGTTTAGCAACAAGGGCCCAAGCGCCCTCCTGCCCTCTCTAGTGGTGAAAATATGCCGTAGGTGCCTCCCTTTCACCCCGGCCCCTCAAACATTCTGTGCACGCTGGTACACTGGTTTTACATTATGCAAGAATTTGTGAGTCCAAATTCACACTACTTGGGTTAATTAATAACCTTTAACCAGTGATGCTCAGAGAAAATATGAGGAAAAACTCACTCTAACGCCATATTTATTGTCTTTTCTTGCTTAAAGATAAACTACAGAAACATTTACTATATTCTGTGATATTCTCTGAATAATAAACAGCATCTGATATTAGATTTTTTCAAAAAGTTTAATGATAGAAATAAATTAGAAATTATATTTCTTCACCCACTTTGAAAAATGTAGATTCAATAAATGTAAAAATATAGATTTATATTTAAACTATTAGATAACATAGTCTCATGGAAAGGAGATGGAAGGAGCTTCATCCCTGAGCAGCTGAATTCCCCTCATGAAACCCAGACACTGGTGGTGGCTGATGATGCACTGACACCGAGGTTAATGAGGCTGAAGATGCTGAAGAGACGATGAACTGATGACCAAAATGAACTGTGAACACTGTGATGGTAGGATGGGGAGGGCTATATGAAGCAGAAGGAGAATGCAGTAGACTGGAGAGAGAAAGACGTTAAGCAAACAGCAGAAAGATGATAGGAGCTTGAAATGATGAGGAATTATACAGAAATGCATGAGAGATGTAAAAGCAGAAGAGGGAATTAAGCTCACATCCTAAGCATACGAAGTAGAGTTCCTGTCTGAGATTTGCTAAGCGCCATTTGTAAGGTCAGAAAATCATGCTTAACCTCAGCAGCACAGAGGAACTCTCTCTCCTCGGTAGATGAATGTGAAACCAGTCTTTGCATCAAACTCTTCACAAGCAGCATTCTGCACAGTGACACTCAGCCAACTGCAGATAAAAGTAATATATTTAAGGGGAACTTTCAAATATTGAGTTTCTTTCTTAACCGTTTCATCTCACAAACAAATGGATGAAGGGGATATACTGAATTGCCACTGAATCTCCTCCTCTCCTCGTGCTGTGTATGCAACTCCATGCTGCAGCATTTGTGAGGGAATACATGTATTGATTAGCAGCCATGTCTAAGGTCTTCCTTCCCTCATCCTTTTACCCACTGTTTCCCCCAAACTACCAACTCGTCTTCCTCTTCCTTCCCTTTCTACGAGGATGGGCCTGAAGAAATAAGACGGAATGACAGAAACTGAGTCTGATGCAGGAAAAATAGGAAGATAGAGCAGCTTGGAAAATAGAGCATTGGCAAGGATAGAGATGGGGATGGGTTAAAGAAGGAAGAAGACTTAACTTTCTGGATAGAAGGAGCAGGAGTTCTTTCCTGATTCACTATTTTGCAGCAACATTTACAATACAATTGCTTCACACATTTACTTCAAAAGTAAAGACAGAGGATAGAGGATTTCTACTGGACAATCACCTCTATTGCTGATGCTATACCTGTACTTGTATAGTCAAATGTATCTAAGTCCTTCTATCTTACCTCATGGAGAATCACTTTGCAATTGGAAAAGATAGGAAGGATAGCGAAGGTAAACAACGACAGCAGAAAAAAATCCAAAAAATCAATAAAAGATGGAAATCCTTATTGTCATTATATATAATACACTTTAATTTGGAATGCTGCTCCTGAACAGTACACTTAAAAAATAACACAATACTCACTTATCACTCCCATAATACACATCTCGCTCTCACAGTACCCATTTATTCCTCACATGAAACACATATCTCTAGATGAAAGAGTGAATCACACAGCAGAACAGTATACCCAATGCAAAGATTAATATGAAATGTGAAGAGACTAATAAAAAAAAGAATAAGTTGGTGTTTAGAGTTCTTATGTCGAGGAAAGGAAAACTGTTAATGAGTCTGGAGGTGTGAACTCTGACAGACCTGCACTGTGTGCCAGAACTGGTCAAACGGACGCTGTGCTGGGCAGGAGGAAGTCCTTGATAACGGTTTGGATCTGTTAAGGCGGAGATGTCTTCCAGGGAGGGCAAAGGGTCACCAAAGATGTTTTGGGCAGAGTTAATGACCCCCTGGAGAGCTCTCCTGTCCACCTGGCGTACCACACTGTGATACCGTATGCCGGGATGCTTTGGATGACAGAGCGATAGAAGGTCACCAGCAGCTTTCGTCCTCCGTAGTTTTTCCCTGAGTAGCCCCAGGAAGTGAAGATGCTGCGGGTGCCTCCTTCACTGTTGCTGTGTCGTTGGTCGACTAGGAAAGCTCCACATGGAAAAGAATTCCCAGCAGCATGAAAGTCGGGACCCTTTTCCCTCTTCTAGTGAAGTATCAGGAGCAATGGATATGTCTCATTATCCCCATCAGGCGACAATCTTTCAGATGAAACAAGGACGTCCGTGTCCACAATTTCCACCAGCCGTCGCCAACAACAGACCCAAAAACTTGTCCAAGACCCCAATGTCTTCAGTCCAAAAGCCGTCCAAGAAGCAAATGAGTTCAGCAAGCACAAAGGTTACACCGTGGACCATATCCATCATATACCTCCTTCTAGACTCTCGAGGGAGGACGAGGTGAATCGGGAGCCTATCGTTGCCACCAGCTCCTTCCTTTCTTCCTACTTTAAATCCCAATCGGCGATTTATTTCAATGCCAATGCTGCTCATTTGTGCACCGTTAAGCTAATCTCAACTGTCCACATCGCACTAGACGGCGGCAAAATGCTGCTTGCTGCTGCCACAGCGTCTATCACTCCTCAACACTCTTCACTGCTCCTCATCGACTCCTTCAGCTCCCATTGAAAATGAATGACTGCTGGCCGCCGCCGCTGCTCACTTTGCCCGCAGTGATCGCAGTCAGCGATCTATCAGATGGAATATTGTTTAGGGGTATTTGTACAATTCCAAGATGACCACAATGGTGACAAATGGAAAAACTGTCAATTGTGTCAGTGATTTTTTTCCCCCTCCATTAGACCGGAGATGAAGTTTACAGCCTCTCTGCTGGATGATTTGCAGAGCAAATATTTCAAAGGAAGACAGCAGGAGATTCAGCACACCCTCTTCATGACCTTCCTACCTTGTTATTACCACTCCATCCATCATCTTGTCTTCCCCATTGGGAGTTTTGCACCAAGGGAGGCCTTGATCACCCAACAGAGTTGTCATGAGTTGCTGTTTCTATGGGAACTGCTACTCAGCAAAGTTCTGCTTGTGATGTCACAAAGACGGCTTTAGGCCACATGCATTTTTATGACCTTGCCAATATTACACTCGATGGTGACACTAACAGACCCTTGGATAGCTCGTTATTCATGACACTGTTGTGCCAAAAATAACAGGACACCCTCGAGTGTAGTATTACTATTAAAAGTGGTTAGCAAGAAAATCAAGTTATATATATATATATATATATATATGGTCTGAATAGTATTGACCAATCTCTCTAAAGCAGGCTGTGGTGGCTATGACGATAAATCCATGTGGTGATCGGTATGGAGAACCATAGATCACTTGGTCAGAACTACCCGTTGGAGGCTCTAATAGGTCTGAGTACGCAGTGTCATGAGTTTACCCTAACTGTCCATTTTGAAAATAATTTGATATTTTTATCTATGCTGTTATATATCTTATTATTATTATAAATGATTGTAAGTGTTTGCCACATCACTCATAGATCACAACACATATTAGAGGCATTATATGATTTGGCTGTTGCTCCTCACAGACAGAGGAAGTAGTCAGGTTAGCCAAGTCTATGTTTGATTAACAATATACAAAGGATGCAGATGACAGAATTTTATTTATTTATTTTTTTTTTTACCATTATGGAACTGCAATTGATGCAATTGATTTTACACTTCACATAAAACCTGTAAAGTCTGTAACTCCAGCAATGCAGGCTGCAGTTAGCACATATTGCAGCCTTAAGTCATCTACTCTTTAGATCTCAGTGGGTATTTACATCAACCTAAAAGTGTGCCTGGTGCATTTTTATCAAGTATGTCAACTTTCAGAAGCTCAGGTAAAAGACTATCACATACACATTCTGTCTTAGGGTTGACACATTGATTTACAGCTATGGTGAAGACTTGTTCAGGTTTAACTTCTTTTACACGTCTGTCTGTATATTAGGGCTGTACGCGCATCTGAATTTAATAATTTAACTCTGAGATGCCATTTTAGGCCATACATTCAAGGATTGTCTATAGGAACATGTACTGAAATCAACACAAACACATACACACACACACACACACACACACACACACACACACACACACACACACACACACACTGCCTGACATGAAACAACATAAAAGCCACTTTACAAAGCAATGCATAGATAAAAAAAAATGACTGCATAAAATATTCTTCATACCAATGTACATAAACATCATTCCAGCTGTTCACACAGTTCTTACATTCTTCAGGCTTTGCCTTCTCTCCCCCACAGTACATCCTTCCTCAGGCCTTTGACTCTTTCTATTATTCTCCCTGCAGTTGGTAATGAGAATGGCAGTAAAATATGTAAAGCATGAGATTAAAAAACTGCGATGAAATATTTTAGTGAGCAATAATGCTCTGTCTACTGCATGCAAACAGTTTATGTGCTGTGGGGGTGTTGGGCGGGGTAGAAGGACTGCAGCATCCGAGACTATAGTAGGTAGAAAACCTGCAATCATCTGCAGTCAGAATAGGCTCTCTAACCACCACATCATCCAGTTGTCAATGGTAACACTGTCGTACAGATATAAATGACTTCAAAACAATCACAGGTTTCACTGCAATCAATTAAAATTGAAGAATTTCTTGAGTAGACAGAGGAAAATCAATGCTCCTTTCAGCCATAGCTATTCTCTCCTGGCACAACTGGCACCGACAGCACTTCTGGTATTTTACATTGACAGATGTAAATTCAATAAACTCAGTTTCTGGTCCTGTGAATGGAGCAGGTTGTGCATATACAGATATAGATAACTTTATTATGGTAGACTGAGTGAATGCATGGGTCATCTGGATAATGTAGAATCACTACTGCCCGCGCAGTTGTACTAGATTTGATGTAAAGCATCAACATGCATTCGAATCAAATTAACACTTTGACACAGATATCCAGTTTAACAATAAGTTTCTGCAGAGACAGAGCAGAAAAGTCTCCCTCCTAATTAATCTGCTCATACTGTTTGTGTTACTTAATGTCAGCCTGATATCCACCAACATGTAGAGATGCTGTCAGAGTCGTCCAGACAGTGTTCATGCTTGAGCTTCCTATCCTGTCTGAAGACTGAAAGGAGGAAGAGACACGGGTGCCGAGACTTCGTCTGAGAGTATCGCAGGAGGGGCCTCCGCAGGGATTCTTTACAAGGCTGTTAGTTGATTGGGTATCAACAGGCGAGCCATCAGAAACGCCAGGGAGGGTGCAGAGCGGACGTCAAGATGGCTGAGGATCAAATCTGGTGACCCGTTTACGAATGCTTCCCGAAATATGCTATGACCCCGGTCAATATCACTGATGAGTGCCTCACAAGATGTATTCTCCCAACATCCAAATGAGGCAGAACACTGGGAGAATTCACTTCTGAAATTGAGGTGAGGCGATCAGCAAGAGCGAAAGTGCGTCACCTTGTAACTGTAAGACTACAAGGTTATTAGAGAGTAAAGTTTCTTTCCTCAATGTCTTCGGCCAAGTACAAAGTGTCAAAATCTATTTCCCCGTTGCTATGTGTTCTCCTTGTCTGAACCCAACCTTATCCCTAAGTCCAAACCAAACTATTCAAAGAGCGTGCACACTTCTGCGGTGGTTTGCAGAGAGCAGACAAACCTGCAACAGTGAAGGCGGAATTTAAAACTGCTGAACTCGGCTGATGAAACGTTAGTCAGTTGTAGCCTCGGGGAATGATACGACCTGCTGCCTGCATCATTTGTCTTTTTAACCGGAGAGAAGTCAGCGCCAGCTGCTACTTAAAAGTTTTGTACGTTGGTCTTTGCTAATATGAAGAAGGAAGAGAGGTAACAGATGTGTTAGCTTCTCTGGTCTAACTGCTGATGCTCATTTATTATTATATGCCTGATCTGCCCTAAATACTGACTTGGGGCATCTCTATGCTCTGAGCTATTTCTATACGGTTACTACAGGTCAGAACATGAGAGAAAGCAGCAGTGATTGTCTGATCTGGTGAGTGAATAAAGAGAGAGCAAGTGGTGGCAGTGAGAACGACACAGAGAAATGTGAAAATAAAACATTATTTCTAGATTGTTATGTTCTAAAGTAAAAATAAACACGTCCCCGCCCCTGCACAACCCTGTGGGAAGCCGCCACACTGTTGGATTTTGTGTGACTCACAGATTGTATAAAACAAGGTGCCAATGCAGCCTTCCATGTGACCCAGGTGTGTGAACGGTGCAAATAAAAAGTTTACTTTGCTTCAACATTGTCATATTACAAGAATTCACGATGCATTTTGTATGTTTTTCTGTGTTACAACAATCAGGATCAATGAAATTCAGCACAAAATCAAAATAAATGTTTTGTACAGGTCATAATAAACCTTTTGCAATGCAGACATTTTACTCATTATGCAAAATCAAATCAATCTAATGAATAGATTTAACCTCAGAATGATATTATAGAGACTTCTCAGATGTCACAATCAATAAGTTTCGGTCAATCAAAGTAATAGTGGACGTTAAAGTTTTATTGGAAATTCTGGAAAGACTGACACCAACGGGAAGAAGGGACCCTCCGTGCTTTCTGTGAGCCACTGTGAGTGTTTAACGCTTCCAGGAAGGAAAGTCTATGAGATCACCAGTAAGGTCTGTGGTTTTATGAGTATAATTCCAGCAGGCATGTATGAGCCAGTCAGCTCTTTTACAGCAAACTCTCTGGCCCTGGATGAATTGTCAGTGATCTATGAGACAGAGGCAGACAGAGCAGGAAAAGTGTTGAGAAGCTGTTCCACAGATTGCAGGAAGGATAAAAGTACATTGGTCTGTTCTTACTAGAGATCAGAGGCAAACAAAGACCAGGAAACTAGGTATTATGCTAAAAGCTTGTTAGCATAATGAGTAGAGTTCTAACATGTGTTGCTGACATCGAGGCTTTCCTCCACTTTTGATTTGACTCTAGTTGTAATGGGATTTAAGATGAAAGAAGAGATGTGATCTGGGATGTTGACAGGGATCAGAGCAGCCTCAGATAACGAAAGGTCAGACATTATCTGCAACGCAAGATAACATTTTATCCTAACGGACATGCCTGTAGTCCGGTTCACACATCCGAAGGCAAACACGCTGAAAAAAGATAAACTCAGGACAGCATTTGGGTCAGATTAAAATAGATTACCTTTTTTTTATTTTCTCCAGTAAACAGAACAAACAAAACTAGGCTGCATGCACTTTCAAATGCATTCTAAAGAATGTGTAGATTTCCACTGGAGATAAAGTTACAGATTAAACTTGATTTCTACTAAAGGAAATCATACATCATATATAAAATAAAAAGGAAGGATAGGCAATTTGCTTTAAGTCCACCTGAAACAGCAGTTGGATATTGTAAGATCTTTTCAATATAAACAATACCAACCATAGTGGCAGGAAAAAAACATTCAGAGGAATGTGATTGGACAATTTAAAGGAGACCTAACATACACATGTGGATAAAATGCCACAGCAGCATGCATGCATTGAGTAGCTACAAGGTTAATGTTAGCTTACATCCTATCAACAATAGAACCACTTGCCTTCATTGATGAGTGGATGCAATGATACTATTGGCTGAAATTGCTCTGATAAAGATGATGAGTTGGATGTACCAGGGATACAACCTCAAAGGATAAAAAATACATTATGGTTTTCACATGGACTTTACAGGTCTACTTTTAAATGTTATATTTTATTTAATAGTTTTTAAAATTAACCATTATTTAAGAGTTGGTGTGGTTCAATAAGAAAAAAAAGGGTCTGTCTGTCTATCTGTGTTGTGTGGCTATATAATAAAATAAATAAATGACACACTCAGTGAATAAAAAGTGATGTGATGATGTAGCTGTGTTTTGTGGGATGTCAATGAGGCCTATTGGTTTGTATATGGTTTGCAGATCGTGCCTACATTTGCATTATTACCTGATATCTTATTGTTAAATACTATTTTCTCCATTTGGACATTGCAGACTGAAATGAATAACATTGTACATTATGGTAATTTTTTTGACATCAGCAAAGTCTTTGGATACACACACACACACACACACACAATACTTAAGATACTAAGAGTTTATTGTTGGTTTGACTCACTTAAAATGTGTTGACAACATATATAATATATAAATATCCAGCCACACCCTTTAAGCAATACACTAAAATGAGGCATTACTACACTAAATTAAACATGCACGCACATCTTCCATTAAAAACAGCTTCTTCCAAATGAAACAGAAATTATATAACGAAGACCATCCCACTGGCTCAAAAATGATAACTATGTTTCTGACCACACAGAAAAATTTACCAGTGGCATTCAGACTGCTGGCAAAACAGCTAATAGGCTCTAGCCTGCTTATCAGAAAACTGCAATGTCTGCCAGTTCACACACACACACACACATACACACACACACACACACACACACACACACACACACACACACACACACACACACACACACACACACAGACACACACACACACACACACCTCATCACCCTGTGGGTTTCCACTTCCCTCCTTCACTGAATCACAGCTCAGTACTCTATGTCACCTCCCTCTGCTGTTAGAGTTAAGAGCTTCACAATGTAAACCAGTTAAATGACTTAAATAATAATAACAACAATAATAATAATAAAATTAATAAAGGTATCTCATTGATACCTTCATGTAAAGAGAAATAATAAAAAGCTGCTAACAGTAGCTATTTCTAATATACAGCAGATATAACTCTTTTTATTACAAAATGGCACTTGGGACCCAATTTCTACTCTTAACCAAACACTTAAGACTTGACTACTGTAACATAAAGTACAAATACTAAATTGTCCTATGAGTAGTTTTTACTTTTAGTTCCCTACTTTTCAGGGGCATAACTGTTCTTTTAGTTGAGTAAATATTTTTTAGTGTACTCTATTCACCACTGTTTATGTATATACTTTTTAATATATAAGAAGGAGGTAAGAAATAAGAGAAAATGTACAAACAAGAAAGGAAGACCACACAAAGAAGGGAAGGTCAGATAGAAAGGGGAATCGAAGGAACAGCTGTCTCTCTATGTGCAATAAAATTAATTGAATATGCTGCGGTAATGACGGTGAGAATACACACAGGACAGACCACAGTCTCTCCCTTCCTGCGTCCCTCTCACAATTTAATTACCATTCATCACAAACACATGGCTGCTGATTGGCATTCTGTTTTAAGCTTGAGATCAGTGGCAGGTTTGTTTGTGCGCAGTAGGACTCATTTCTACCACTAATGACTTAGCTGGCTCCTAATGGATGGTAGAAATAATGAAGCTGTCACCGCTCACACTCAAACAGTCCTTCAACGGATAGCGATGCCATCTGTTTAGCATTGCCTTCACGTTTCACCGTGCCACTCTGTAAATCCAGATATTCTTTGAACAGGTGGAGATGTTTGAGCTTAGACGTACACTCTTGACCTTGGTAACAGTCTGTGCAACAATATCGTATCAAACCAGTGGTCTATTTATGTCTTCTGTCAGAGCAGATGCAGTGGAATGAAGTGTCACCTGACTGTAAAACGTCCGTCACAAGCTGTTCTAACCACGGTCTATATTTAGCTTAATTTTATCTTTGAGAAGATGACATCAATGTTTATGGTGGAAGATAAATAACAACAGGTAATTCTGTACGTTCAATGTTTTTTTTCAATGTATAGAACTCAACATTCATATAAATAAACAATATTAATAATTTATACACAATTGTGCAGTGCCCATAGGAAGTATGCATTTCTGTAGAAAAGTGGAAGCTTTAGTAGATGTTTTATGTTCGGCTAAAAAATAATAGATAAATTATATATTGGATAATACATGGATATAAAGGGAGACATGCAAATATATTTTTAATGATAAAAAGATAATAAAGAATTGGCTGGACTTGATAAATCTTATACCTGTAATTTATGTTAGCTGAGATTTCCTGAGGGTCTGTGAACATGTCTTGGTGTAAAACCTGTGTTAGCATGAGGAATAAAGTAGCAGCTAGACCCACTAACATACTTTTGTTACTTTGGCTGCACGAATTGTAGCTACAGTGATACAGAGCTGTACACTGTAGCAGGATACATAAGTCTATGGGATTTTTTTTTTAAAGATTTGTTTATGGAATAAACACCTTCATTATTCAGTAGACAGGAAGTAAAGTGAGTGAGAAAGGGGGGGCATGGAGCAGGAGCTCCAGCCAGGACTTGAAACAGGGTTGGCTGCTTAAAAAAATAAGGCTCCATATGGTGCTCCACCCCTACACCACCACAGCATGCCAGGGATCTTAACTATTTAATGATAATAATGTTTTGAATATCCATCCAAACAATTCTACAAAAAAAGTTACACATCATCATGCCATGTGCAAGCTATAACCAAATCTGGCAAAGAGTCGGAGAAATGCAATCCACAGACACAAAGACACACAGATGCTCCTCGCTTTTATAGATTCATATAAACAAACAATGAATAAACAATGTAATTTCTTTTGCAGCGGTGGCATTTTATCATAAGACATTTTCATTTTGTCTCACAGGAGCTGATGTGGTCATTCCTTCAATTCCAGCGATAATTTATGAACGTACTGTATGCCTGTTTAAACTTTTTGATTTGTGGTTGTTTATCAAAACAGGTTGTAATTCAGTGTTACTGCACATGCAGAACATTCCCCTGCTTCAGTAAGATGGCTCTACTGCAAAATAAGTTACGTTGTCAGCCAACATACATGAACAGATTAGTATAGTAATTTATTTACATTGTGAGACACACACATGCATACACACACATGCACACACACACACACACACACACACACACACACACATACATTCTGTATTTCAGTCCCACAAAGATACAGCCCTGCCCAGTTTGCAAACAAATCCATCTTGTTTGTGTCCTTGCCAAAATATAATCCATTAATCAATCTGCCAGGTAGGAACAACTCTGGCCCACTGCTGTCCATCAATCAAATCTCTGGCCACCTGTCCAATGGAAGGCAGAGTGACAGTGATGACCCTGCCCGCCCGGTCCAGCAGGTGACCTTCAAGTCCTCATGACAAGGTGATAGATATCCTTTGTGCCACAGGAAGTAAAAGATTTCCCCTCTGACTGCAGGAGGCCTGACAGGATTGCTGTTCTGATAAATATGACAGTGCAAAAACATTTATGGAAAACAGATGTGTATAACCTAAGAGCATATTCACAGTGTGATCAATTATAATGTACAAATTATGTTAAAATGCCTTGTGTGAGGAGATGTCAAAGGACAGTCTACCCGTACTGCACAGGAAGTCAATAAACAGCATTCTTATACCAGAAAGTCACATAATAACCATTTAGAGAGTATTGGATTTTGTAACTTTTGTCTCTACTCATTGTACAGTTCCTATTTATGTTACAAATTGCACTGTAAATTTTGCTGCAACTTAGGCAGATCGCTTTAGAAAACAAGATTTTACATCTCAACAAGCTAACCCGGTTAGATACAGGTTAATTAAATAAATAGTATACTTACCATCAGAAAACATTCAGAAGCACAGGTGAGCACATACACAATGGTAGCTCATCTACTGTCTCTTTAAATATTTAATCTTCTAAGCTGCTCTACTCACCACTGAGGCCTACAACTATACCATGAACGACAAAACTGCAGTGTCAGGTATCTTCTACCTCTAAATTACACATACACGCACACACACACACACACACACACACACACACACACACACAAACACACACACACACTGGATTTATTTCAAAGAGTATGAATCCATTAATCCCCTCATTGCTTGAAATACAATCTGACAATAATAACAAAAAAATAGTTTTAGGTTGGTTCTCTTCATATTATCTTATAAACCAGATAAAGTCGACATATCTACAATTCCCTTCTGCACTTATATGATGACAAAGCACATTTACCTCTAATGTTTTTATAAAAAACTTGCTTTCAGGTCAGGTCAGGTCAGGTCAGGTTGAGGAGTAAATAATTTAATTATTCATCACATTTTTAGGGTGATTTCAACTCCCTTCTTTAAAGGGGAGGTTGGATGAATGGATGATCACATAATAGCTCCAAGCAGGGCCACAGATATGGACATTTAATGACCTTTCAACAATGGCTTCACCTTGACACATTTCTACATGAGTGATATCAAAACGGTTTACAGGACCAGGGGATCATACGCCATCTGTTTCAGGTCCAGATCCGTTATCAGCAACTCTCTCTGTCTCTCACATGCACACACACACACACAAATACTGTAAAAAAAAGCATAGAGGACTGGAAGGTGAGCCAGTTACATGACATCCAACCAGCTGTTATCACATCATAGAGTGCCATCTAACTGGGAAAGGGGCCATTAACTGTGATTAAAAAGGTTAGGCTGAGCAATGAGACAATTGGAGGTTATTAATTCTAAAATCAACAAAACCAGATGAAAGTGGATGTGTTCTATTTAGAGGTTCTAACAGGTTAATAATGAAAATGAAAGCTGTGCCATCTCATAAGCTCAGCTAAAGTGTCAGTGGATGCTTTGACCTGAATCACAGCTGAAGCATCAGTTAGTGGACTGTCCTGTATTCACACTTGACAAGTGGTCCTATAGTGTAATGTTTGCAGATCAGGGCTGTTAACCAGCCAGGATGTACACCCTATATCACACTTTACATATAGTAAATACAAGTCGCTACTTAACTGCAACATTTGCACAATAGACAATGACGAGGTTCTTTCTTTAAACCTTTTGTTACTGCTAATTTAACTTTGTTGCCAGGTTCTGAACAAAACTGTTTTGTTTACTGTTTCTATGTAATGAATGGAGTTAACTGCTTTAACATAAAAAAAATAAAGTAATAATTAGCTAATTAATTTTTAATCTTCAAAACTGGGAATTACATGATGAATTTACTCTTTCTAAATCTCCCTCTTTTTTCAGACAGTATGTAGTGTAAATATTTGACTATTTGTAAGTTGGCCTCAATTTCACTGAGCTGATTGTCTTTAAACAAACAAGCTCATCTCTCATTGTTTGTCTGTTTCCTGCAGCGACATTTAATCTCACTCCCTTTTAACACTCATTAGTTTTCACCTACTGTTGACATTGTTGGGAAATACAGTAGCTTGCATCGAACTTAGAAAGAAATTGAAGACTCATTTAACATGGACAAACTGGACTACTTCATGCACAAGGATTGAAATGGTCCTTGCTGATATTTGACTATTGAACGGAATAAAAATCTCAAAAAATGTATTTAGCATAATATCTTTGATATGATTTACATTTTTTTTCTATAGAGGAGCTCCCTGCCAAATCATAATTATGATCAAAAATAAAAATTATGATTCTGATTCTAATATTGATCCTTATTTCTAAAATTCAGATGAATGGCCGATATATCATTCTCATATTATTATTTAAACCCTCAAATATTGAAGTCAATATTAGCTTCAAAAAGGCTAATCATCTGCACACACACCAACCCACATCGGTACACACACACACACACGCACAGATGCACACACAGAAATCAAGGTTCCAATCAAGGTCTGAGGCAAGGTAATGTTTCTAATTATTTATGCATGACTAACATTTTTCACCTCAGGAACCTCAGGGTGGTTAACTGAATATGTGTGTGTGTGTGTGTGTGTGTGTGTGTGTGTGTGTGTGTGTGCATTACTTTGCTGAAAATGGCAACACAGCACAAACAAACACTAATATGATACTGCCAATGCTTTCCCTTCTCTAGATTTCCCTCCAAACACCCGAGAACTGTTGGCAGAATAGTGAACGAGTGGGCAATAAAATACTAGAAAACAGCAAAAAAAAATAAACAAAAAATAAAATAAAATAAAACAAAGAGGAGGCATGCAACAAGAATAATGACGTGGGTGAGATCGAACATTTTTTTTCTGACAACAGAAAGAGAGACAGATAAGAAGAGCAGGCGAGACAGCAGGAGTGAGAACAGGAGAGCGGGAGCAGAGCTATATAACGTGGCAGCGTTTCATCAGTGATTAGTGAAGCATGAAACTAGCAGAGAAGGTGCCACGCAATTGGCAAGATGGTAGACGAGGAGGAAGAGATGGGAAGATAAGGGGATGGGGAAAGTAACGTCAAGGAGGAAAAAGATAATATTGACTTTAAAGCAAAAGCTGAACCACTGCCGTCCTCGCTGAGAACTGAAGATCTGCATCCTCTCTGAGAGGAAGTCTGTGTGTTTTCTGGCTGGTGAGGCCCGGGAGGACAGACTCGCTGGGTCTCTAGACTCGTCAAAATCCAGGAGGGATTACGTGACCTGATTTATAAAAGTCTCTCAGGAGAGACCGGTTTCAGAGAAGTGCGCATTCAACAGCAGGCTGTATAGCAAATAACGGAGAATCTTATTTGTGCTAAGGGCAAAAACCCTCTTCTCTTCGATTGCACAAAAAAGCACAACTAAGAGCTGCATAGCCAGGATATGAACTGCGACACCTTGACCCAACAGCGAGTTCACTATGAAAAACGTCCCCCCTGTGAAAAGCTGCTCTTGACATTAAGTTTATGGTGTCAATGCCCTGAATGTACTTCTTCTAGCTAAACTATTTCTTACAGCTTGTGTTTTCTTTTCCAGAAAACCAAAATATATTGCTACCACCCTCCATTGTATTAGCACTGGCCAGCACTGACTAATGAACACAATAAAATGGATTCTTCTGATTAAATAATGCATTATTCAGATAATGTCATATTGCTGATGAGATAATGAACAGATCCAATTACAAATAATGAACTCCTACTTTGCTCCTTCTAATCCTCAACCTGACAAAATCAATACAACCTGTTTTGAGCAAATTTCTATTTAAAAGTTTATCTGAAGTTAATGTGAGGCTTCAGCTGTCTGAATCAAAACAAGTGTATATCTAATGATACCAATAATATTTAATTTCCCTCTGTGTGTCTTGATGAAAACGGGTTTCCCTGTTCAGCTGAATTGGAGGGACTTGAAAGAGTAAAGCTTTATTTTGTTTCCAAATAAACTCTTAAAGACATTTTAGTTTAAATGCAGGGCTGTGAATTTTGTCCACCATCCCTTACAATGAAAATGCATTATAAACGGCTGTCAGTATGAACAAAAATGAAGGATTAAAACAGAACAAACATGTTTATATTGTGTTTATTTGGGCAGCTGATGATTTTTTTAGGACAGTCTTGTAAAAATAGTGAACGTTTCGTTTACAGTAATGTGAACCTTGCATGTATGACCTGGGTGTCCACCAGAGCACTTTTGATTTTGAAGAATGAACAAACATTACTAACTTCAGAGTAATTATATCTTTTCACAATAAAACACTTATACACCCATAATGCAGACCACAGGTTGTTGTACTGTTGTAGGGGGTAAGTACTGTAGCCTTCATATAAAAACAGAGTCAGAATGTTCAACAAGACTTTTCTATTTATCTATCTATTCATCTATTCTATTTCTACTATATTTCCAAGTGACCCTAAAACATGTACACTGTGTATGGTGCATACAGCTTCTCTCGTCTCCCCATGTGGGGACAGTGGAGATGATTTATGTATGTAGCCATGTCATGAGTCAGTGGTTCTGCAAGACTGATGAGCTCTGTCCGTGGTGCTGAAACATTTCTATTCAGACTTTAAATAACGGTAAATGTATTTATATAGCACATTTGGTATGACTCACATAAACCCAGTGTGCTTAAAGGACACCTGCAGCCCGGAGTGTAATGCAGTCCAATCTATTGGCCCTGTAATGAAATGCCCCCAGGTGAGGCTGATAATGTTTAATTTTGTTCGGATTTTGTCCGAAAAGAGGGATTTGGTCTGTAACCACAGCAACCACGGCGGTCAAACAATGGAGAATGTTAGACTAATAGATTATGGGTACTAACTTTTATTGAATTGATAAATAGGAAAAAAAAAACTAAATGCATTTACTCAAGCCACTAAATTGATATATGATTATGGTGTCCACACTATCACCTCCACTGTTTACAGTTTACTTGTTTGACAGTGTATTATTCACAACATAACGCATGATCATTAGGTGCACATGCATGCGCCATATGTGTGAACAAACGTCCTTGTCATTGCATCTCACATCATTCACATGTATAAAAACCCAACATCTTCACATGATGGCGCGCTCATTAACACATTGCCTGTAACAGCAGCCTGAGGCCCCCCTGCAATCACACCCAATTACTGAGAGCAGTCCCATTCAAAATAAACCGAATGTGAAATGGCTCACACGGCTGTGGCTTCGCCGCTGGTGACGGCTGATAAATTTAATTGCAACTTTAGGATGTGCAGCCAGGTGAAGCGAAACTAAATTAGAATTAGTTCACTATTACTCCCATGTACTTGTAGGTTATCTGTACCTGTGTTGCATTTTTACACACATTCCTGTAGTTTGTCATTATTAGTCCTGTTTGTCGTCCCTAATTTTGTAATTCGATTTAACAACATAGTATCAAAATTTTTTAAATGATGTAACAACATTTTTAGTCTTTTTCTGATAAAATTCTCATCTAAAATAACTAATTATAAAAAGAACCCGATAGACATAAAATCAGTATAGCATATCTGCTGGGCAACTTAGTCTTTTTTTTTAGGTATAAAGTAAACTTTAGTGTGAAAAAATATGAAAGTTTAACTTCTCTAAAAGAATGTTTGCTAAAGTTCAGAGGGCACAGACACCTAAGTCTTGTACAAACAGCCCTAATTAAGATTTTATATCCTTGCTGGCTGCCAGCCGCTGCTGCTGTTGCTGCTTTTATGTGTCTCCTTCTTCAAAGCCAAGAGATAAGAGCATTTTCTGCAGTTTCCCTTTATGTGTGTCTCTTAAGAGGGAAGCAGCTTCAACAAGACTGAGAAAAGGTCAAATACGATTCTTTTGTATTATAGGCTGATTTGAGTCATGGTATCATTAAAGCAGGATATGGCATAACATTCTTATAATAATGCAACTTATAGCGAGATGAGATGAATGACGGCGTGCACCACTGGGAAACACTCAAAGGGTCGATTCACTTACAGATTTGATAATAGGTTTTCACAGTTACAAGTCTATGTTAGGTGTTTAGTGTTTAAAGGATAAACGTTGTACAGTGAACAGTGATATTTTTGATGGTTTAATGTGTCTCTATGTAAAAAAGGATGAGGGCCTGAGGTTTAAAACAGGAGATAGATGCAAAACTACTACTGATGTTGTAAGAATATTGCTGCAAATTGACTCAAACACAAAACTTTTATCGTTACTGCTAAACTATATGTTAAGGAGGAGGAGTTGGGTGAACTAAATGATCTCTACAAATAAATTAGAGTGATTTTTATCTTCTTTTTAAAGCGCCAAACTTCAGTCACACCGTCAGTGCACAATGATTATAAATTAGTAGTCTTTTAATGGGCATGTTATTCCGCAGCTAATCACCACCTACCACGTGAACTCGCCCCTGAGTCGGTGTGTGCGTTTTGTCTCTCAGAGAGAGCGTGGGTGCAGTCGGGTTACTGTGATGTTCCCCCAGATTTAAATAATAAAGACAGGCTGTCCGCGGCAGCTGAGATTACACAGGCAGGGAGGACAATCACACAGAAGTCCAACTGGATTGAAAAGAAAATCAGTGAAAGACGGCCCGACAAACGTGCGTCAATGTGGCTAAAAAAACAACAAAGGCAAACCTCACCAGACTGAGCTGTATGGAGAAGAACAGAACGCCAACAATGACGTGCGTTGCTACAAAAAAAAAGAGAGAACAGAAAGGAGGATACAAAGGAGAAAACAGAGCAGTGCGAGAGGGCTATTTTATACTGGAATGAAAAAGTGAGAGAAGAGACAGATACAAAATTAAAAGTCATTATGTGTAACTCTTAGATGTAGTTAAAAGTCGCATCTGGCCCTCTATGCTCCTGACTCCACTCATGTGTATTCACAGACTGAGGTCAGCAATCACTTACCTCTGTGAAGGCTGCGAGACAACAGCCATACATCTGTTTAAAGAGGGATGGTCACTTTCAGGGACATGCGCGACCACACACACACACACACACACACACTCACGCACACACACACTCTGTCTCTCTCTCACACACACATGCGTGCATAGAATAATAATAAGGGGATACAAAGCATGTGAAGAAAATGTTTACAGAATCCTTTTGGATGCTTGTGATGTGTGTGTGTGTGTGTGTGTGTGTGTGTGTGTGTGTGTGTGTGTGTGTGTGTGACAGCTGTCACTCAAGCTTATTGACCAATGAGGCTTTTCTGATGACCCCGACTTTGACGACCACTTATCGAATTCCGACCGGGCCGTGCAGTATCAAAGAGCACCCAAGGTTAGGTGATTTATTCCCTATGCATCTGTTGCAACAACCTGTGCAGTGTTCCCGTTACCTCCATCAATCTCTGCCTGAGTACCAAACCTCTCTTCATCCCTCTTTCTTTCTCTCGTTCCCTCGTTCTTCCACGCTCCAACTTATCTCTGTCACTCTCGTCCTTCCTCCCTGCTCTCCTAGGGTTAGCCCCTCTCCTCCTGCTCTCGTCCTTTCCCCACCTCTCCACATCATTATTCTGATAACTGGTGCACCACTTGCATCCGCATCGATGTATAACCTGCACTCACTCTGCAGCCTTGCTTTCTCATTTTACCCTCTCTCATTCTGCAACGGCCGGAGGCAACAATCCGGCTCCGATTTTTAGTTTTATCTCCCCTTACACTCAGCATGCTGTTGTAACCATTGTTGAGTAGTTTTACCCTGTTTACACCTGCTCACTCAGGTCCCACCAACTCCTTAGGGAAATATCTGGCACTTTAGGAGCTAAATGCTAAATAGGTGGTCGCTAGTTTTGCTGTTTTATGCAAGCCAGGTAGAGTTTCAACATTATTATATGATTAGCCACTGAAAACTGTCTAATGCATGCTTGCACAGGTGGACGACTGTGGATTTCGCCACCCATCATTTGCACTCTGAGCATATTTGAAGGGAACCTTTTATTTGGCCTGCATGAATGGGTGGACTGATTATGGCGGGGGAAAAAAAACTATTTCAGTGGTCTTGGGCGATACTCCTGCATACATTTTATAAGCCTTTTGTGGCTCCACGGGGAGTTTTGAGAAATTGGAAACATTTACATTTTTTACTTTAGACAGAAGTTTAAAATGGAAAGAAAAAAATGGAAAATGCATTGGCGCAACTGAAAAGGTTTTCTACAGAAATCCACCAACACGGAAATCTGATGATAACTATACAATGAGTGTTATATTTATTTGAAATCATCCACAAAAAGCCTCTTTCGCCACGGTGGTACAGTTATGAATTCAACAGCGTCACAGCTGTGACTGTTCTATCCTCAATCTAGTCTTGTGCAGGTGGGTGTTTCTTGACTTAAAGAGACTACTTGTCCCTCTTAACAGTAACACCCCTGCGGTCGCTTTTTAGTGAATTGCAGTCAACATTGCTGCCACTCCCTCGCAGGCGATGTGTTTTCCACCGTACACATCACTTAATACCACAAAGGGCCTCTAACTTTGTGGTTTGCACCTTGCTTCGGCAAAACGCAGCATGTCCTTTATCCCCCGCTGTAACTCACACACAAACACCTGCAGCACACACACACACACACACACACACACGGACACACCACTGCTGCCCTGCGGGGACCGGCTGCTGAGTTGTGAAGTGTAAAGGAAAAAAAAAAGGTCTTATGAAAAAGGTGTTGGCTCATAAGGGCCAGAGCGGGGCAGAGCGGTAATTGTAGACTGGCAGTTCAGCGAGTGTAGTGGTAAATCGGAGGTGTGTGCGTTTAACGACAGCGGGGTGACGGTGTGTGAGTGTGTCTGAGGGCGGCGGCAGACCCGGCCGGCGTGGGGACATAGTGACATTCAGGAGAGCAGAGTAGGGTCACTGTTGACATCATCAGCTCTCAGGAGTGTCAAACACACACAAGAAGGTCAACCTGACACTCTCCAGGCTAATGGGATCTCTGTGACTGTAGACCGCACGCACACATGCACACATGCACACATGCACACACTTAAACATGCATGCACGCACAGCTAGAAAGACCAAGGAGGAAAACAAATTACACAATATAGAAAGATAAATAATAGACAAAGAGGAAGAGGAGATGTGTCGCTGTTGAAAAGCGATTCATCAGCCGGAGTGCACCAGGTGAAAAACAAAGAATTGGTCATTGTTGAGCACTGTGAGGCATCGTGGCGATTAAAGGCCCCAAAGTGAAAGGTGGAACATACTGTACCAGGCGTTTCCTTGGTACTTGCTGAGCAAGCTGGTTAAAAATTGTCTCTCTAAGGATTCTTTATTTCTATATTTTAACAAAAGGAGATTTGGGGGGCATTTTCCGCACAGGTGGCTCATTTTGGTTCATTCTGATTCCGCTGCTAAAATGATTCATTTGTTGCAGCTGTTCCTTGGTTCCTTTGTGCTCACGCAGCTGGTCCAAAGCTCCAAAGAAAGCTGCAAACAAATACAACGCGCGATCATGCTGTTCTCTCCTTCGTCTGAAAGGAGGCACGTTTGTACGCCCCCTCCACATAAATATCTAGCCCCGTCGAAAATCTGACTAGAAAACAACGTCCTCAGACAACAATGAGCTCAGAGAGAAAGCGTTTCTTGTCAGGACCCGCCCTGCTCTGCCTCTGAATGCGTTATGAGTCAGTCATTTCAGTTGCTGTGTTGATTGCGAGAACGAACCGCTCCAGGGTTTCTTTGCACAATCAACACTCAATCGATTGCTTGCTATGTACCACATCCGAGTGTGTTTGTTGTGTTCACACCAGCCCGAATGCACCAGACGGAGAGACGTTGGGGTGTGTAGCGTAGACAGATAACGTTTCAGAGGCTTCTTCATCTCTGCAGGTCTGACACACAATAAGAAAGAGCAGGATCCCAAAAGCTAAACATTATCTGCCTTCATCTCCTGCATGCCGTTCTTCCTCATGGCTAAAGTGGATCTGTAGCATCGCAAACCCTTTTTCTTACAACAACACAAACCTCAGATAACTCCAGCCCTTTAGAAAAAAAAAATCTGACTCTTCCCGCATCCTCTGTCTCTTTCCCTGCTCTGCGTACAATCCCTTTCTCTGGCGTGTAAGTCCCTCTTTGCCTTCGTGGTTCCATTGTTGCCAGCGAGGATCTGCTCCAGAGGCCAAATGCGCTTCCTGTTTATCTGGATATTCCCTTTCCTTCAATCCCCGGCTACTAAACACACAGCGCTTATCCCACTTCTACCTGTCCCACTGCCGCGCAGGTCATTGCACTGTAGCTTCAGCTCTCTCGATTTCTTTAATTTGACTTTTGATTGCCCAGAGTTGCTGTGAGCTCCTACTTTGTTACTTCGTTCCCTCGGCAGCTCTAAAGTGTTGAGATACATCTCTTGTTACTTTTGAAATGAACTCCCTCTCAATCCATTTTCTTTTCCCTTCGAATCGAAGTCATCTCTCTTTGGATTTCGCTGTGAAGCCCAGAGTTTGTCAAGGTGTGCGTTAATCTCTTTTCTGTCTTTTATCTAGGTATTTATTTAACCATATTAAGAACATATTACTGCTCATCAATGCAATAGTGACCTGAAAAAAAAGTCAGAGCAGTCTGTGACCTTTGGAAATGAAACACCCTACCTGTTTTAGCCATAGGGAATATGTTATGGGTTATTATCAGAAGACACTAGCAAGTTATCATATCGCTTGTTGTGCTGGCGCTTATGTGTAACTTGGCATATTTCTTTATTATATTTTTCTGAATCCCAGGGTACCTTTAAATTCAGTCTGACTCTGTGAACACAAATATCTACTGAGAGACTTTTCTCTAGCAGCAGCAAAGCAGGTTGAAAATACCCGAAAACCGTCTGAAATCCAGCGGAAGACTTTCTGAAAGCTGTGTAAACACCACAATTATGGGAGAGCTGGATTTATCCTGACACATGACGCGACTGGAAAACCAGTGGGAAAAAAACTATTCTGATGTTTAAAAAAATAAAAAAGGAGAGCGATAAGGAAAAAGAAGAACACACAAAGCTGCTGATATAAGTTAAACGCTTCCTGACCAGACACTCAAATACTAGCAACGTGATAAGACCTGAAGAGAAAATAAGCAGGAATGTGAGTGAACACAATAAACACTCTGACGCATCGTGCTGTTGAATCACGCTGTGAATCTCTGGTGTGTGATTTAGATTTAGAGGCAGTGATAAACTCCACGTACGAGCGCTGAGCTGATTATTTTATGTATTCATGTGTACAAAAACACACACACACAGGGGCACTCAGTAAAAGGTATTACCCACAAAGACTTTATACTACACAGATACAAACAAATGCATGAACAGGAGAAACTAAGGAAACCAACAGGTCAACATCGGGAAAATCACTTAATCATGGTCCAAGCATAAAAGTGCTCTGGTGATTCTTCGCTTATTTACCCACAGTACACAGTATAATCAGGCTGTTAATTTTACGGTGCGTCTCTGATATGGGTTTTTCCCACATAAAATTTAATTAAAGATCCTTAAAATTAAATCCACTTCTTCTTCATAAAAAATGAATATAATAATAAGGAATAAAAAAAAGATCCAGAATGTCATAGGAATCATGATCTGGGGAAGTAACACAGTTGGGGTGATGGCAACATGAGGTGACTTTAATTATTAATGATTTTTCCTAATTAGTGAGTGACTGAACACCATCACTGTGGGTATTGCTGTTTAATATTTGGCTTATTGTGAGATAATGGCACTATTTGAATTTCTCAGCTGTTTTTTTCCATAATGTTCAATTCTAACTGCATTTTTTCTCTATATTTTTTTTCCACAATGAAGCTTTTTCACAAATTAGATTTCCGTTCGGATGGCTTTGAGGGAATCGTCTCCACAGCCAGAAGTGCAGAAAGCAGCGAGCCAGACAGTCGCTATCGATCAGCTGCAGGTCAAACACAAGAAACTTGTTTATGGCTGTAAATGACCTTCTTTCATTTTTCCCTCTCCTCCACTCCCTTGTTCATCGAGTCTTTTTCTAATGTCTGCTGTGGCACTGCACAAACATGCACATAAATGCAAGACACGGTCTGTACTACGAGCACAATTCGTCTTGTGATGCCTGTCTTTTGGTCCCCATCAGGATTGCTTAAAGAAATTATTTCTTTGAGAAGAACTTCTTTGCTGGAAATGCTCACCATGTCTTTCTTATCTGGCTATGTACCACACTCCTTTAGAGCAGCTGTAATTAAACCTCTTAAAAAACCTGCACTTTACTCAGATAAATTAGCAAACTATAGACCTAAATCCAACCTCCCCTTTTCTCTCTACGATCCACAGCTGTGTGACTTTCTACACAGCGATAGTTTACATGAGGATTTCCAGTCAGGGTTTAGAATGCATCACAGCACAGACTCATTCCTGTTTTGTTAGACCTTAGTGACGCATTTGATGCATCGACCATCAGATCTTATTACAGAGACTAGATTATCTTATTGGAATAAACAGCATTAAACTGGTTTTTAGTCCTATCTCTCCGATCGTTCCCAATTTGTTCATAGAACAAACTTGTCCATGCATTTGTTACTACTAGGCTGCATGTTTCCAAAGTTTGTCCGGCTGCACCAGAACGTCTCTGTGGACTCTCCAGCAGATCCAGATTGCAGCTGAGTGTGTATTAACAGGCACTCTTGTAGAATCTTGTAGGCAATCTTGTCTTCTCGTTTCAGTCTGGGGGGCAGAGACCCTTCCTACATTTAAGAACAAGTTCAAAACGTTCCTTTTTGAAGAAGCGTATACTTAGGGCTGGCCCTGGCCGGCCTAGAACATTGTTATGCTGCAACAGGTTTATAATGCCAGGACCCGGTGAGCCTCTCTGAGCTTCTCTTTCTTTCTTTCCCTCTGTAAAACTCATGACCTGCTGATGTACTTTTTAAATCCGTTGTGTTCCCAGAGTCCTACCCTGTGCGTTCTGTGTTTTCTAGTTTCCAGAACATGCTGCAGTTCTGTTGTTGGAGGGTCTGTTGCTGTTCTGGTTCACCTGGAAGCTGCGATGGATCCTGTGGATCACATACACCACAAATCAATAAATATCTGTTATTCTATTAAGTGTCATATTCAAATTTTCCTGTTTGAATGTATTGTGCACACATCAAATATTGCACAGTTATATTTCTCAACCCTATTTTCCATTGTTTTGTGTCCACATCTCCCAAACCATATTCAACGGGTGCTGCACTTCAGCCTTAACCCTAACAATATGAATATGGGTTGCTATGTAATCCTTGGGGAAATTGCCCTGTCCAACAAAGTGTGACCTGTTCCTGCCAGATTCTGAAAATCTACAATCCTGAAAACTGATCTCCACAGAATCAAGTAGATGAAAACAAAAAGCTAGGGTGGCTGCACCAAGTATTTAGCTTCACATGGTAGGAAAATTAGATTTTAACACATAACTGTGCAAGGAATGTGTGTAAATCATCGAGCAGTAATCCACAAAACCAGGCAGGACATAAACTAAGTTACTACTAACTTCGCTGAAATATCCACAGCCCCAGACCAAAACAAACCAGCACATATATTACATTATCAGTCCGAGCATGTCCGTGGCAGAAACAAGCTCTTTAAGTGCGCAATTGCCCTAAAAATCAGCCCGTTTCTCAGCCACAGACTGAAACATTCTCGCTCAATACCAGACCAATTTCAAAAAATGCCGTTCCCATTGTCACTTAGACACAAACTGATGGAATAATGGGATCCAAGTTGAAGAAATACAGACAATTCCTGTGATCTTGACCAGACGAAAATCTGAGAAAAACAACGAAATAACGAAAAAAAAGTGTGAGAGTGCACCTTTATACAACGTTACCAGGGTGCACATTTCAACACCCTTTTTCTTAATTTATGTTCCTCTCACTTTACATTATGGAGGTTATTTAAAAGTGCAGAAGGGTCTTGAGGATTCATTAATCAAATGCAACTACATAAAAGCTGAAGCATCGGTTTGCTTGGTGTTGCAACATCTAAAGTTAATCAGTGTAACAAAAAGCGCCTTATTTTGAGCAAAAAAACAATCACAGCGCCTTAACCGCAACCAGATTTGCTATGGTAGTTTAGACAATCAATCAATCAATCAATCAATCAATCAATCAATGCAGTCAATTTCCCAGCCAGTGCCCATGTCCTGTAAACAGCAAACGCAGCCGGGCTTAGACTTGAGCTTTTCTGATGTCATGGACAGTTGAATCAGAGAAATCAGTTGAAAGTTCTGGCAGAACGTTGAGTGGACGCAGACCTATTGTGTAATTTATTGTGCCGAGGAGGAAAAAAAACAAGAGGCAAACACGGGCGCCGAGCGTCGAGTCTATAAAACAACATATGACATCACTCAGGCTAGATCCAATTATTTATATGGTCTATGGAAAAAAAATAGCTTTTAATTTCAGAGCTCTGTAAAATCCTCCATTTTATTGTATGCAGTAAACAGCAAACAGCAGCCCCGAAGCTTGGCCTTTATAAAATGTCTTATAAAATTGACCTGAAGTAACTTTCCCTTCCTGTAGGTTGACTGAGCCATTTCTCATTAAATGTGTTGACTGTTTGGCATAA
The DNA here is from genome assembly GCA_036785175.1 of Eupleurogrammus muticus. Lineage (NCBI taxonomy): Eukaryota > Metazoa > Chordata > Actinopteri > Scombriformes > Trichiuridae > Eupleurogrammus > Eupleurogrammus muticus. The sequence continues at coordinate 22,656,702 of JAYKQN010000004.1, read as the reverse complement.
ATATATAGGAACTACCTAATAACAACAGTTTTAGTGCTATTTACTTTGTCTGGTGTTTTTTTTAATGTGCTGACTTAATCTCGAACTGAAAAGCTACGTATACTGGAATACATATTTGTTATCAAACTAAAGAAATGTCCCTTTTTAGTTATTTCTATTCATTATTTCTCCATACATACACACACACATATACAGCCTCGGATCATACATATATGGCGCTTAATGATCATTTGCTTGTGTGTGTGCGTGTGTGTGTGCATGTGCGTGCACACGTGTGCAGCAGGCGTGTCTCTCCAGCAGTTGAGACAAATGTTTAATTACATGCGTTCAAAGAAACTCCATTATGAGCGCACGGACAGAGCAGGGAGGAGGGAAACGAGTTAGCGGGAACATAATCTGTCCTCCTGTGAGCTGTGTGCGTCTGTCAGACGATGTTGCAAGGACAAATTTAATTTAGTCCAGGGACTTAGCCCATTCAGCGGCTGGCTGCTTTGTGCTCGGTTCCCTATGGCTGCTCTGAGCTGACAAAGAAGAAGAGTTGAAGGACCAGTGCGTAGGATTTAGGAGGATGGATGAATATAATATGCGTAATTATGTTTTCATTAGTGTACAATCACCTGAAAGTAAGGATTGTTTTTTTTTTTTGTATCTTACGGGAGCGGGTCCACTTCCACAGGGCCTGCCTCATTTCTATAGTAGCCCAGAATAGAGAAACCAAACAGTGGCTCTCAAGGGGCCCTTTGACTTTTTATGTTTTTTTAGCTTGACTTTGGTAACATGAATGCACCACTTGGAAGACAAAGGAGAAGAATGAGTGTCAATTTTGACAAATGGAGAATCAAACATATTTGTAAAATAGTCAAGAAAAATCACATGGAGAGGGATCTGACTGCAGTCTGCAACCTCATTGCTGCATAAAAGCTCAAGGACCACCATCCTCCACACAGGTAACAGCAAAAAAAAGCAGTCTGGATTACTGCGTTTCCCCAAGAACAAGGAAAAGAGACTGTATTTCTCAAATATTACCGTCTCTGCACTGGCTCCCTGTAAAAAATCCACATTTAAAATCTTTCACCTCTCTCACAAAACCCTTAATGGTCAAGCCCCAGCATAGTTTAAAGAGCTCATAATACTGTATCACCAGGCTAAAACCTGCACTCCGAGAAACCAGGTTCACCAGGGCTCGTGGAGTCTCTAAAACTAGAATGTGAGGCAGAGAAACGCCTTTTCCTGTGGAGCCATCTTTCAGTTTCACTACATTTAGGAGCTTAAAACTCTAACTTTTGATGAAGCTTCGACCAGAAGAGCCTAGTTGTTTCTGTTATAGGATTAAAAAGCCGTGTCATGAGATAACGTTAAGGATACAGAACATTCACCTTTGCTGCTCCAATGTGAACAGCAAATTAACTTGTGGTGTAATGAGTTCATATCAAGCCCACTGATAATTTGGAGGAATGACAATAACACATCGTACAGCGGCAAATGCCCTTACAGTGATGATGCTAAAACACCGAACCAGTGCTTTTGTTCGACAGCAAAACAATAAGCAGAGAGGACGAGGAAAGGGGCAAAAGACTATGAACTAATATATTTGTGTATCCAGTGCAGTAGACTTATAGATCATTTTAATGGCCTATGAGAGATAATACACGAGACATTCAATGAGTCTCCTAAGAACTCCAATCTGTAGATAAACGGTCAAGCCTCTTGCAATTGAATCCACGACCTCCTGAGAGAGAAAAAAACCTGCAGAATACATCTTTGAAACTCTCTGTAAGAAGGTTACCCTGAAAGAAAATATAAATAAATAAAACATTTCCTGCAAACGCTGAGCCATCCCTTGTGTGTGTGCGTGTGTGTGATTTGCTGGCGTTGAGGCCAGGCCCTTCAGAACAACGCGGCCTGTCTCCCTCCCACTAACGCAGCAGGTCCCTCCGCAGCGAGCTGACAGGTGCACAGGTCTGAGAGAGTTTAACTGCTACGTTGTTATCCCAGCATGCTCTGCTCTGTCCCCACACGTGGAGGCAAAGAGTCAGGAAATATAGCGGAAAAAAAAGAAAAAAAAAGGAAGTTGCCTAGGCTGAAAAATAACGACACAGCTACAGCAATGCAGTCCCCTCTGCACTACATACAAGCCACATTAACCTGGCTGCCATTCATTCTGGATGGTATGACACGGTGGCCAAGGCAGGGTACGGCCTTGCCATTTATTATTTCTTTTCTTTACCTTTCCATCCATCTCTATGATTAGAGCGTGATGGAGAAAATGCGACATAGCCTGGTGATGGAAAGAGAGAGAGAGAGTAAGCAATTAAATGTGGTAGATTAAACCAAACTCCTTGTCTGTGAGTTTTAGTCCATCCAGCCGAGTGGATGAGTGACGAGAGAGAATGGAGGCTATAACTAATTAGTGGGAATGTTGAGACTAAAGCCTGGATATTAAAGACAGCTGCCAGAAAGAAGAAAAAAAAGAAGAAGAAGCGAAAGATTAGAGGACTGATGTGAGAGAAGGACAGCAGCAGACTCGTGACTTAATGAGTTTAGTTCTGCTCATCGAGCTCATCTGTCTGAATATAAACTCTCTGACAGCCTATTGTGTCTGAAATTAATATTTTAAGTGGTGACGTTGCTGTTTTTAAATGTGAGATGTAGCTGAAAAGCGCCGAGATAAAGTGAAAATCAGTGTAACGCTGTTGTCACCGTCCAACACACATATACCCGCTTCCCTAATTCCCACCATTATAGCTTCCACTGATCAAACATGGACAGAAATGAATAAGAGCCTAATTGTTAAGCTGATACAGCATCACACTCTGTTCCTCTCAGACATTCAGACTTTTTAGGGGAGTTTTTTTTTTTCATTCCCACCCTGGGACAACTTCTCATCATTTAAAATGCCCCCAATGCTGAGCTCTCAAAAATACAGTCAAAGCAGTTTATAAGAGACAAACAACGCAAGCATTTATTTAGTGAGACCATTTGAATCACTAGCATCTTATTATTACTGTCCTCTCACTGTTAAACTGTGTGCACAACTACACTAAGCACCCAATATATCTGTGTTTAAATTCACCTATAACACTTTCATTTAGTCTTCTGGTGACATTTTAATTCACAGATTTATTGGGAAAAAAAATAATGTAGCATTAAGCATGCTGATTTATTTCATACTAACTGCAAACAGTACATTATTTAAATATACTATCTATCCGATAAATAATAAATATGCTATACATGCTGCGTACAGTTTATATATAGTATGAGATTATTACATCATAATTTATTCGGTTAGAGAGATAGTTTTAAGTCGTATGAATGAATTTCTTCTTTGAGCAATAACTTGTGTCTGATGTGATATCTCCATAAAACAGTCTAGTATATTTCTTAAAATATCATCTAGTCTTTCCACCTCATTAAAATGAGACTTCTTCGTAAAGTCTAACCCAATGTGTGAGCACTTACACATTTGTGTAAATCACATACTGCACCTTGAAGAAATGGCGAAGTTTGAAAATGTGACTAAGTGCCAACAGAAAAAAATCGTTTCTGCTCCAAATGAATTTGGATGCCACAGATCACGCTGGTATGTGCTAATCTCAGATTTTCAGTGAGCAAAGAGACACGCTCCACTTTTAGCAGATGAATATCAAAACGGCCTTGTAGATAATAAAAATATCTGCCCAGCACTGAATAGATACTTGTATTAGTTTATTAGCATCACCTGTGTCATTCATCTTTTACTCAGCCTCTCATTCATAAACTGCTTGGCTGCCAACTGATTTACATCTTTTTGATTTAATGATCATAAAAATGATTATTAAGGAGGGATTAATTTTCACAGCATAATAACTGTCGCTATTTGGATTTCTTGATTATGTTTTCTGTCAAATTTATAACAATATAGCCAGTTCCTTGACTAACATGTGTCATTTTTACAAAAAGGATTTTCTATTTGTACGTCTTTATCTGTTATAATAGGATTTCCTAAATGTGCTCTGCTCTGCAGACTCCTTATATATACAGAGCCCAGAATATACAAATAAAACTATTGTGAGAACAGGGTATTTTTTGGGCTGTGAGGCCTCTAAATAATTAGCTGTCAATGGTCTTCTCTTTAAATGTACCCATTGTGAGGAAGTATGTGTGAGTCTCTACCTGGATTCATCAATAATAGCTTGAAAAATATACTAAATTTTCATTTATTCACTCTCTTGAAGCACAGGAACAGATGCAAATGTGAGTGGAGGTCTGGAAACAAACCAGATCAATGATCCTGAATATTGAAATGATTCTGAAGACACACAGAGCAAGCAGTTGTTGCGTATCTTCCAATGCGATCAAAAGTTCCTAAGGTATATATCCAGTGATGGAACGGATGTGTATTTTCCATTTTAATTAACAATAATTTAATGTTCTTTTTCGACATCCTGTCACTCAATAAAAAAAGGGATAACCCTTTACATAAGGGCTCCAACATTTAAAATGAGTAATTACTAGTGAATAAATGCATGATTAATGAGGAACACACTGTTAATGAACCATTAGTTAAGAGTAAATCTTTTGTTAAAATTTAGAGAGAAGCTAAAAAATTAACGAGGGACAGATCAGGAACCTGATAATTGATGAATCAATAATAAGTCGCCCCCTTCCCTTATAATACCTGATAATTAAAGACTATAGCAAGTGATGAGTTACGGCAGGACAGACAGGGAAATCCCTTTGTAAAGTCTCCTTAGGAAGTCATTAGTTCATTAATGTCTTTGACTTTTTTATATTGTCACTTTCTTTATATTTCATTCCTGACTGACTCTGAACCAGACTGTGAACAGCACAAAGGTAGTAACAACTAATTTATTACTATTTAATTACACTTTAGTTACTAGATAATTGCAGTATCTTGGATAAAAGCAAAGTTCTGTGAGTACATATCCATTCATTACCAAGTCTCTCTAAATACGCCTTTAAATAAACAATTAATAATAACCATCTGAGAGTTTGCAAAGAGTCTTTTGTACACTCTTCACACAATGGAGTCAATGGATTAAACAAAGCAATGATTTTTACTTATTCGGTTATTCAAGGTTCCTGAGAAATCATTTCAGCCCAACAGATAAGAGTTGGGTGAAGGCAATATGTATGACACACTTCAACAAGGCCATTTAAAGTTGAAACATAATAGACATAGAGACAAAGTGCAAAAGAAACGGAGACAGATGAAATGGAAAAAAAAAGGTGAGCGCAGTGCAAGACGTAAAGGATCGATTTATTGAGAGGCAGAGGCAAACAGAAAGGTCTCCAGGACTAAGAGAGTTGCAAGTAGATGCAGCACAGTTTGTTCCAGATATGTGGTGCATGAAAAGTAAAAGCTGCTCCTCCATCTTTTGTTTTGACCATGGGGACAGGAAGCAGACCTGTTCCAGATGATGTGAGAGGTGGTAATGGGCCCCAAGGTGGCGCCGATGTGCTTTCACACGTCTTGTCTTTCTGTGTGTAGTTGCAAAGACCTTCTGTCAGTTAAGGTATGACACGAACAAACTCTAACAATCAATTTTGATCAATTTTGGAAAAACTAACCTGATTTGCAGAACTACTCCGTCCTGAATCCTTGGCGGGAAGTGGCTGTTAAAGTTAATGCCAACACCAGCTCTGCTGATCAGTACAGGCAGTAGAAGCCACAAAGGAAGAGAGGGCGGCACGTCACTGTCCTGGCTCGGCTATGACAGAGGAAACATCGCCATCCAATCCCACCATAAAACTATCAAATGTTCATTCCCTGGACAGCAAACAGGATGAGCCAGCTATGCCGAGCCAATCCAAACCCAAACATGATCCTGCATACATTCTCTGAGACATGGCTGGACGATGGCATCCCAGGCTCTCGGTTATTCTGACCTGCTTCTCCTTGCTCGTCATACAGGCAATTCTTCTTTCCTACTCTTGTTTTCCAGAGCTTGAGTCTCTAATGATCAAATGTGGCACGGGTCATTAAATTGAAGAACTTAAACCCAAATTATATTAGGTTATTTTAGTTGTAAAAATCATTGCCCAAGTACAACCATATTCAGGTTGCTGCAAAGGGTGATAAACCATTGGACCACTGCTACGGTCCAACCAATAGCATGGACCGCTCCCATAACACCTTCTTTCTCAGGCATCATAAGGAATTGGAATCTTTCAGGCCAAACAATGGACACGTGAAACAATTGTTAAGATGAAATAATACTAGTCTACATTCACAACACAGCTTAGTTTAACAAGAGAATCAAAATGCTTTACCTTGATAGAGATAACATTCCAGAGAAAGGGACAAAGACCAATACAAAATCAAGAAAATCTATAAAAAGCCAATTATGGAGCCAAGCGAGAAAGCAAGCTCTGTGACTATGATGGCAAAGGAGTCTGGCATAGCCTAAAACAGATGGCAAACCATAAAATAAATCACATTATCCTTGATGATGGCCCCTTGTTCCCTGACAAACTAATTGTATTTTATTGTAGATTTGATGATAAGCCTTTGGATGACTCCGGCTCCTTCTGTTATATGGCGCCCCTGGTTCCACCATTCTCGATAAAAGAATATGATGTCAAGAATCTGCCATAGCGACAGAACAGCAGGAAACACGCAGGTCCCGACCTTATGTCTGCAGCTACTATCAAGTGGTGCGCCGATGAACTGAAAATGTTTGCTGATATTTTCATGTCCCCTCCATGTGTGTATGAGTACACAGCTCCTGTACCTACGAAGAATAACGTGAGCTATCTAACGGATTATAGACCTGTGGAGTTGACTTCTGTTTTTATGCAGATGTTTGAAAAATTAACCCATTATAAGTCAAGCTTGATGCTTGATCACAAACTCAATCATTTGCCAACATGCTCACAGCTTTGCATCCACTCCATGTTGCATGTCCATGTTTAACTTTGACTTTCTGCATCATAAGTAGTTATCACCAACCAGTTATCTACCAATGTAAACCAATGACCATTAGCGTTGTGCTTGTAATGATGAAACATCTTCAAGAGCATTAGTCTCCTCATTAATTGACCCTAAATATCTTCAAAACAAAGCAGATGCTTGTGGACTTTTGTAAAAACAAACCATAATCTTGCTGCTGAGACAGTAGAAAATGCAAAATAATTGGTGATCCATCTCATCCAGCTAAGGCACTTTGTGTTTCTCTCAATTGTGGAAAACAGGTAACAGCTTAAAATGTGAAACCATTTGCTTAACGGTATATATCCCAAGGTAGTGAACTCCTTATAACAGTTTCATTGTTTTAATTCACATATGTGCTGATGTTTTTCACAGTTGGATTTTTCGTCATTTCAGGTATTTATTATTTCATATCAAAGAAGCAATTATGCTACTGAAAAAAAAAGCTGTGATCTTGTCATCTGGCGGGACAAACTTGAATTTTTAATCTATTTTTATATACTGTTTGTAATGTGTATAGAAGCATAAAAGTTAGAAATCCATCCCAATATTAGCCATCTGGGATAGGGGACGTCCGTCAGCATAACGGTCCATTCTGTGCTGCTCCCGTTAGATTACATTTCTCCTCCACAATCTCTCCATCCATCTGCTGAAATCCTATTTTCATGACAAACAATAAGACACACACACTCACTCCATCACTGCTCCCCGTAGCTGCCAGAGAACGGGACAAAGGAAAGAATGGAGCAAAATTTAAAAATATGAGGTGGGAGAAAATGTCCCAGTTCTCATACAGAGTCGAATTTATTATGTCAGTACGTCTTTTAAACTTAAGCCAGCTAACTGGTTGCTGAACTAATTTCCTAAAACCACATAAATCAAAGCCATGTTCAGCACACTAGTGATTCAGCCCAGCAACAGTATATTAGTTCTGGACATCAAATTTATCTACTGTTGTTTCTCATATTACGAAAGGAGATAAAATTTCTCTGTATTGTTTCTTGTATTTTTCAAATAGTCTGTCATTTATAGCTGTTTGTACATCTCATTATATATTTTGATATATTGATTGACATATATACATATATATGGTGAACCTACACAATAAAATTAACATCTTTTCTTTAACTAAAACTAAACAAAATTATAGGACTTAATGATCCACCAGAATCTCCACCAACATAACACCAACATACCATCTTATATCAGTGGTCCAATAGTAATCAGCTACTTTTTTTTGACATTTTTTACCCACTAACTTTATCCTAAATCCCAATGATATATTTGTGAGTGCCACTTCTTTACCTCTCATGATGCAAATGATTAGTAATGAAAAGGAGCTAAAGCCAAAGAGTCACCGGGTCTCTTGTCTTGACAGGAGTGACAATCTATGAATATGTTTTTTCAAGTAAAGAGAAAATGAAAATAAATTTGATAGACTTCGACTAAAACTGTAACGTTGGAGATGTGAGCTGTTAGTCTGTTAACAGAATAGACCGAAGCTTGCTGCAGGGAACAGAAAATCCTGGGCATGTTCCAAACTGTCAACAAACTCAAGCTGTAACTCGGTTATCCGACGCACAGCGAAGGGGGATCCAGATGTTAAGTCGGTGCGTACTGTCACAACACCACTGCCCTCAAACTTCAAAGTAAACCACGGCGGATGCTGAGGGAACAATCGTTCGCCGATCGGCACCGCCGCTCGCAGCGAGACGACCCACCCGGGAACAGACCTCCTCATCATAACTCTGATCCACCTAGTCTGTGCTGTATCGGTCGCTTCCGCCGCAGCTGCCTGCCACACAAACGTCCTCCTCCCCAGCTACTTCCCGGTGGATCCCCAGGCCCTCTGAGGCCAGGGTTGGGTTTGTACTCTCGCTGCCGTGTTCTGGCTCTGCCTCTGGTCCCCAGAATAACTACAGAAAAAGGAGTCGGAATCCACTGTTAGTTTTTCATAAATGCACCATCCTGTCAGTGGAGAGGGAAGGATCCCGTCTGTAAGATGTCACTGATGAAGATCTATGAGCAAACCCTACAACAATCCAAAATGAGAGCGGTTATTAACAACAGCTGGGCCAGCACAATGTTTATGATATTAGCAGGCTGAATTGACAAGCTAAATTAATTGATATAAATTAGGTGATATTGCCAAAACCGTTTTGTGTGCTTTAACGCTGCTGGGTGGCAGACGCAGAAGTATTTGCTAAAAGCTGAGCCCAGAAATACTGCAAAGAATTTTTTTTGTCATTTTGTCTACCCTTTGTCCCCAAATACCAACCTGATGGGAGAGTGTTGGAATGAATCTACGAGCTCAGTTCTCTGGTCGCCATAATGTTCTGGTGACGCAGCACCAAGCCAAACGCCCATCTTAGGCTTCACGCATTTCTTTTTATTTCATTTAAAAAGTGGCAGCAAAGTAAAAACTCGTCAGTCTTGAAACCTCAAACCTGCGTTTTTTGGGAGCTTGTTCCAGATATGTGAGACATAATAACTGAACCTGTGAGTCCATATATAGTTTTGACTCTGGGGACAAACGCAGCGCTGCCCCAGACGACCATACATATATTTTGGCCCTAAAACATTCGGTGCTTTATAAACTAACAGCAGGATTCTAAATTCTATTCTTTGACAGACCGGAGGTCAGTCATGTGATCTACTTTCTTAGTCGTGGTGAGAACTGGAGCAGCTTTCTGGAGGAATCTGTAAACACTATTACAGTCATGGAGTCTGCTGCAAATACAAGGAGTGACAAGCTTGTTTCTAATCCTGTTTAGACATAAATCCTTTTATCATTGAAATATTTATTTTATTTATTTTAATGTGCTTGTTAAGATTCAGGTCTGAGTTCATGACTACACCGAGGTGTCTGTCTTGGTTTGTGTTTTTTACCATCACTGATTTAAGCATTGAGTGTTGATCTTTAACTTTTCTTCTTTAGCTCCAAAACCACTTATTTCACTTTTGTCATCCAATCAATGATTCGTCCAATGCACTTATTCAGAGTGTGTAATGGATCACAGTCTTCGGGGGGCCTCATGCATCAATCTGTGTAATATTTAGGTAAACCTGACTTTCTGTGAGACTCTTTCCTAATTCTGCATTGCAAAACTTTAAACCATAAAAACTTGTGAAATATTAAGGAATAATGTGCCATCAAAAAAAAACAACTACATATAAGTTTTGAAATTGTGTTGAGAAGCTGAATAAAATCTCATGATAAATCTTTTATTTCGTACATTTTCCTGTGTAGCGTAATGACTGAGACATGTTAATATTATATGTGTTTATTAATAAATATGGTGATAGTGCTTTACTAACCTGTAGGAAAGGTGACATACAAATATTGTTTTTATTATATGTTAATTTTTGTATTATACTAATTTGCATAGGAAATAATGCAAATTCCTTGCCTAGTTGTTTGGGGAAGAAGTTGGAGGTTCATGCACATCCGCTCTCTTTCAGGGTCTCGGGTTGATTGGGGTGTATCAATGAGCTTCTCGTGTTTTTGGAGTTTGCCTTCTGTCTACACGCGCTTTGACACACGAGGCCCCTGGTGGGTACATTTGTGTCTACTGCATAATTATGGTAATATATTGTGTTGTTTTGCATAATCAGAACTAGTGGGAGCATATAGATGTTGAACAGAAGAGTCGCAGCTTTGGGGAACTCTGCGTGACATCTTGTCCGCTCAGATGTGTAATTACATACAGACACAACATGGTCCCTTCCTTTAAGTATGATTCAAACCCGGTTTAGTGCTGTATCACGACCTCTCGCAGAGTTTTCCGGCCCGTCTAGTAATATGTTGTCAACCGTGTCGAGCGGCGTGCTGAGATCCAGTTATACTAAGACTGAAATACTGCCACGGTTTAAATGGATGTCATTGAAGGGTTTTAACAGGAGCAGTCACTGGTTTGGTCAAAATCCTGACTGGGAGACACCAAAACAGCTGTTTAATGCCAAGAAGTTGTTCAAGCCGACGAAAAGCCGCCTTTTCAATTCTTTTACTTAAGAACGGGAAGTTAGATGTGAGCGTGGAATTATTCATTTGTGAGGCCTTTTTTTAAGACGAGGCTTGATGACTGCAGTCCTCAGGGCCTGTGGGAACACACCTGAAAGAGGAGATGCGTTTATAATTTGTAGATCTGGGGCATTGCAAGAAGTATTTCTTTTTAAAAAGAATGTTGGCAGAATATCAAGAGAGCAGGAGGAGGATTTCAGATGTTGTACAGAAGTACACATTTGCATATGTTTTAAGCGCTTTTGGGATCTTCTGTAAGATAATTCAGGGTACAATGAGTCGACGAAAACCGCAACATAATTTAATATTTTCCATCTCTAAACATCCTAATAAATCTATAGCTGTTTGGAAGCGCGTAGTCGGAGGCCTCAGGCAGTTGTCAAACGGTGGAGTCCTGTGTGGGATGTGAGGCAAAACCAATTGAACTACTTGAAAATCCAGTTTTTTTGCATCACTCCCTTCTGAATTGGGGTAAAAAATAGTTTAGCTTGAGAAAAAACAACAACCAAACAATACAATCACAAGGTGAAAACCTAAGTAGGTTATGTAAACGCATTGACGTATTCTTTTATCCCTTTTTTTCCTTCCTGTCACCCTTTTGATAGCACTGCTAACGTCGCTTAATGAAATTATGCAAAGAAACAGCGCTCCGTCCTGTTCTGGGCATATTGAATTATCTGTCTGAGGAGTGAGAGGAAGATGGAAAAAGGCCCAGGAGATGGATGACCCCTTCCAGTCACTGGCACGTCGCTCCGTCTCTTTCGCTCCCGGAGGATTAATATGGTTTTAATGAAAACCCTGCGCTTGCATTTTATGTCATAGTCCAAAATGAGTGATAAGTGACGGAGAGGTGGGTTGCGAGGCAGTTTTATTTGCCAACAGTAAAGACAGGAGAGGGGAATACATGACACAGACAGCAGCCAAAGTGCTGCGTAGATCAGGAGGATTCATCGCTTCACCGGTTTCCCCCCAGAATCCTTGCAAATGATATACAGCTTTCCGGAGTAGCTGTGGGTCTGTCTCCGCAGGTTAATGTGATTTTGATACTCCGTTTTAATGCTGCATGAACAGAAAATTGAAGGGAGAACGAGAGCGGGAGATGACAGTTGCTGAGGGGTTCAATCCGGAGCTGCTCCACTTAACCGGTGGTGGATGAACAGAGAAGTGTGGAGGAGAGATGATGATTTAAGAGAGCTGAGGAGTAATGCGCTTCACTCCGTGGGCCGCAGTCTTCCCATCGACAAGGGTATTGTCGTATTAATAGGATCTTATGTATATGTGTGTATGTGTAAACATGGGTGGATAGTAAACATGTAGGGGGGAAAAAGCTGTCAGCGCCGTGGAGACGAACCAGAGTCAATATCTGCATAGAAAACAGATAAAGCAGAAACAGGAAGTGAAGAGGAGAGGATGGAAGACAGAGGTGGTGCAAAAAAAAAAGGAAAAGTCTAGGTAAGATGACAAAAATTAATTTACATAAGAAGAACATCAGACGTGACCTCCATTGTCATTCCAGAAATGTGAATTGAGAATAATTAGCTGTCATGGAAGAGTCAGTGGGAAACACATAGAAAAAGAAAGAAGACTCAGAGTGAGATGAAGGTAACTGAAGAAGACGCCTCAGATCACTGACCAGCGGATCAAAAGCAGCAGACGGGCACTGCTCTGATGTTCATTCATGCCAAAAAGACCTAATTACATGACTTTAAATACATAGTTAAGGGAAACAGAATATGCAACATATATCTGATATATACACATTAAAAACAAACCAATATGGATGCCTCGAGATAATAAAGCAGCAATTAAATGCAGATGAAGTAGATAAAAAGCGTAGTTTCCTCACACATACAGACATTTACATCATACACGGCTGAGTGGAAGAAGCAGTGGATTGCATGATTGGAAACAAAAACAGAGTTTCTTGTTGTCAGAGAAAGAAATGCCTGTAATGGGGTTTATCTGTGAACAGCGGAAACAGATCAACTGCTGAACTTGTTTGACAAAGCTGTACCAATTTCCCATGGTGATAACTCTTTTTGTTTTTTGTTTTTTTTTATTTCAAGGCAAAAACCAACTCAAGTGAGCATAATTGAGGAAGTATAGTTTGAAACAAACAAAAAAAATTGTCCTATTGGACACAGCTCATTTTTTCATTTTCCTGCAGCCCACAATGAAGTGTTTATCACCCGGTGTTATGACTGTGGCCCTTTTTTGTGTCTTAAAGTGCAATTTCACTTGTGTGACTAGATGTGTGGTTGCAGGAGGATGGAAATTGGCTCCTGGCTCCGGAGGTGATTGTGGTTTCCAGCTCAGCAGCTGATTGGCCGTGCCGGGGGGGGGGGGGTGGGGGGGGGGGGGGGCTGGGGGGGGGGGGGCAGGATGCTGTATAATCATCCCGCATCTCCCTCCTCTCCCATCCCGCCACACGTTATTCTATTAGATTCTAATCTGTCAGTTCTGCTGCAGCAGTAGTTTCGGTCGTTCTTCCTCGCTCCTGTTTTCCTTAGATAGGGAGGTATGTCTTTTGCCGTTTGCTTTGTTTGTTTGTAATTACTTCCCTGGTAATGATCGTCCAATTTGTTGTGTTGGCATTAGTTCACCCTGAAGTTAATTAGGTGTTTTGGCATCATTTTATTATTTAAACACAAAAGTACACCTTTTTTTCCCCCATGTGTCAACCAGAATTCTGTTTATGACTGCAGGAGACTCTTTCATGCTGTGCCCCTAAATCGATTAGATTTACACTTGACCTTTACACTATTCTAGAGAGCCTATAAGCACCACAGCATCTGGCTGTTGTTGCAGCATGTGATTCTGTGGTTATAGCATACATAGCCTTTATCACTCACCAGCAAAACTTGATTCAAGAATCATGTTTCTGCACCATTCTTGCTTCTTGATGTAGCCACCAATGTAAAAGGTGTTTGTTTTTTTTGCATAAGACAAACAAATATAAAACTATAATGTGTTTTTGTGTTGTTACGATGCTGCACTGATGTCTGCGTTTATGCTTGACACCACAACAACTGTTTTGTCAGTTTAGACTTCAATAAAGACTTTAACAATGAACACTTCTGAAGAAAAACTTGCATTACACTCTAATGGGAGGGAATGAGGCAGCATTCACTGAAAGAATGATCTTTATCTGAAATATACCCCTTAAAAAACAGAGTCAAAAGGAGTGAGTTAGACTTTCCCTCTTTTATTCGGGTCAGTTGGACTAGAGAGCTGCGGCTGGGCCATTGAGATCTTTTCAATAATGAGCGTAATTACATCTGGAAATCTCAAAGCAATCTCGGTCTATAAGTGCGCTCACAGAAAGTCCTGCTGCTTCCTAATCGACAAGCGCTGCGATAAGAGCCAGACACGGCGCTCACAAAGAAACGAAGCTCAGCAAAAGTACAAGCGGGGAAGACGATCCATGTACTCATCATCCGTTTTCAGTCCCCTCTGTCTCCTGCTCTCATATCAGCTGATTAGGCGTTAGAACCCCTGTGGTGAAACAACCAGATATCGCTAGGAACCCGATCTGCCGATCACATCTTAGCTGTCAAATATTAAATCTTTTTTTTCTCCTTTCTGTCATGTCAGCTGTCATTTCAGTGCAAATCACCGGCGCCATCCTCCTCTCTCCTGTTCATTTCCAGCTCATCACCTCGGCGCCCAGGTCTGAGCCCGACAGAACCGGCTCCTCGTCTCATCGTCCAGGTCTCGGCATCTCTTGATCCATCACCACCACCTGTAATGCTCCATCCACGTCATAAACACCTTCAATTTTTCTGATATATATTTTTACTTTTCATCCTGTTTCACCTTTTAATTTATATTTATATATATATTAAATAGTTTCCTTTTTTAAGCACTGTTTTTCAATATAGATGAAGATGAATTCGATCGATCGAGGATGACATCACTATGGGATCTAACTGCCAAGGACATTACACATTTCATCAAATGGTGCACACAGCGCCGTGCACGGGAATGGGTTGGGGGGGGGCACTCAAGTGAAAGAAGGGACACTGTCTCCTGGGTTCAAGCAATCAATCAATTAATCTAACACAGTTAAATTGTGTCTGGTCAGACCATCCTGCAAGTTTTCTAAGACAAAAATCTACTTGAGTGCATCACGCTGCAGCAGCTGTGGCGTCTGTGAGGAAGTAGAAAAGGCTGAGTCAAAATAAGAAGCTCAAACTCAGATGTCTGAGAAATAAATAATAGAAAAACAGTTTTGCAAAAAGAGCATTTATCCAGTCAGAGGTGCGTCTGCACACAAGTTCACTGACAAAATGAGCCTCATTCGATTGAAATTAATGTAGATACAATAAATGATTGAAAATAAGATTCCCATGCTGATATAAACAGGAGAGAGATTCCACTGATATACAGTCTCCTTCACATCCATGCTTTGTAAAAGTACAAAACTCAAACCCCAGGCAGCATGTCAGTCACCCCAGACTTTTACAGGAGGAGCGACTTAATCTCCTTCTTTCTGTTCAACCTGAGCCCTATACACCGAACGCAGCAAAAGCAGAGTTTGAGCTGGAGTGTCGGATTGCCTTGCCTTGGTAATCATGTCAGCATATGTAAGCATGTGTGTCACAGTTCACAGGGGAAGTCTCTGTGAAGCTCAGCCATTTGAAGTCATACTTTAAGCAGCTAACATGGCTGAGAGCCTCAGTCTGATGCTGCTAAGTTGAAGCGAGAAAAAGCCGCTCTCAGTTAAAGCTGCTGATCATGTTCAGAGTTAAAATATTATACTGTGTGATAGCATTGCTAGGCCCTCAATCATTGTTGTGCTAATTACCGCCCACTTAAATAAATGAGATTAAACAATTGCATGGCTCAAAGCCTCAATGACTGATACTCACGAGAAGATAGAGTTATTACACCAGTAATTTGCTAGATAAATGTCAAAGCAAATTGGATATTTAATTAATTCAAATAAAACTAGTGCATTAATTACCTAAACATACCTACTGAACTGCAACAAAAATGTGTAATAGAAACCCTCCGGTGGAAAGCAAACATCATCAAGATTAGAGTAATCAGACCCTTGGAGTTTTAAGGATGATTGTGTTTTTTTTTCTTAAGACATATTGACACGTTTTGTAACCAGTTCTGACACAGAGGAAGAAGAGCAAGAAGAAAGGATGATGAAAAGAAGAATGACATAGCAAAAACATTCTTTTTTGCATCAGCTCTTGCTGCTCACACACACACACACACACACACACACACACACACACACACACACACACACACACACACACAGGGTCAATCAATATGTGTCCTTATAATACTTTTAGATCACATCATATGTCAATGTGAGAAATTGGACGTCATGTCAAAATTCAATCAAAACTTTTGTGATCTAGCACAGAGCTGAATTAACAATTTATAACATAACCATGGTCGGTCAACAAGATCACCTTCAATTTTTTAGTCTGGTCTGAAATATTTCTGTGTTTTGATCAAAATAGATAGTCAATAAAAGTCCCAATTAAAACCCAATTAAATTGTAGAGAGTTATTATGTAAAAAGTATAAAAGAATAATTATGTTTGGTATTTTGGTCCCATATTATTTTTTTTTTAAATATGAAATATAGTGATGACATATATGTCACATCAGGCTTTTGATCTTAAAATAGTATATGTATATGTCAGTGTCATTGAATGTTGTGTGGCGCTGCGCCATGCAGTGAAACCGTAGTGCCACAAACCTTATCCACCTCGTGATGTCATTGTCACTCGTAGGCGCAATTAATCAGCAAAGTTATAGCTATGACATATGTAGAGTAATTGCATATAAAAAGACAAAATAATTGCTATGTCGAGAAAAAAAAAGAAAAACTGGCAAAGCTGATTAATTTTTAAATGAGGAATAAATTTACGATCTACGAACACCCAATGTGACACCATGTAACATTACAGATCTCTGGTACTGGGAGTTGGTAATTAAAAAAAAAAGTTTTAGAATGAATCTATCCATGTGGTCTATTTTATATCCCTCATAATTTCTTTAGGGAGAAAGAAATGTTCGTATGGGGGAAAGGGGCAACGCGGTCTTGAATGCAACACCCTTGTGCTGTCCTCTACATACTGGCAGCATCGTGATTTACTTCACAAACTAACTTTGTGTTTTGCACCGCGCTTCAGCAAAATGCAGCATGTTCCTCTCCCCTGACGTAGCTGAGACACTGTGTTTCATTTTGTTCGTGTTTGGTGGGCTCTCCCCATCTCATTAGCTGGATAGCTAATATCTGCATGGTGTTGCTAGTGGGGTAACCCCCGTGTCTGTTGCGGCGCCCTTTGTTAAGGGCAGTGGCAGGAAAAAAAAAAAAAAAAGACACACTTCAACCCGAGCCCTTCACATAAAAGTCGTTCCACAGGCTGTTATAGTCAACTGAGAAAGCCAGAGAGCAGAAAGGATTACAACATGTGGATCGACTCACAAACGCTGCACATAGGCCCTTCAAAAACACAAGGAGGCCGTGAAAACACAAAATGTCAAAGAGAAAGGGAAAAAACCCCAAAACAAAATACTATAAAACAGACAGCTTTTGGGTTTTCAACTGGGCACACACACACACACACACACACACACACACACATGCACGCTAGTTAATCATGATTATTTTGCAGCTGCAAAAGCTGTGTGTCGATGATAATGTCTATTAGCAGGCTGGTGGGACGGGTTCTGAGCACAGCTGGTGTGTGTTTGCTGTGATCACCAACTTGTGTCTGACCAGATCACACACTGTTTACGTAACATTAACGTCGCGTCGGCCAGACTCCATATCTTCTCATTTGTCTGACCCGCGGGGTAAACATCCCGCAGATGTGTGGGAGCATCGCTTGCCGGGGAGGGGCCGAGCGGCGTGGAGTGGACGGATCTGTTCGTCCGTTCTCATATCGCATTTCTCGCTTTGTCGCGGCGCTCGAATTATGGAAATGTCTGTCATCCCCCGAGTGCCGCCTCTGACTGTCTGATTCACACGTCCTCCGCCTTGTCTCCCCCTTTGTTCCGCGAATGAATGGATTTCTCCTCGTCTCTTTCATTTTCGTCACATTCTCGAAGCGGATGAAATCATCCGTACCTGTCATGAGCAGATTTTCCCTGCAGAACTAATCAAGTATGCTGCGCCCAGATCTGTCCTCAACCTGTTCTCCAGAGTTACCCGACTCCCCACCACCAGCCCCCTGTGTCTCTCTCCATTCACTTCACAACTGTGGGAGCTGGTGCGTGAGGCCGCCATAGCAGCTGCATCTGTGTACCACTGCGGTGTCACTGCAAAGTCATGACAGCGTTCAACACGTTGCTTTTAATGCCTCGTGACTCCGAGATGCTCCGTCGACGCCAAACATTTACAGCCTCTGAGTGACTAGCATCTTGAGACTTTGAAACAATAACTCGGGGAGGGGTTTGTTCATGCTTGTCATTTAACAACATAATTTGCATTATTTTGGATGTTTACAAAAAAGCAGACATTTTAACAGGTGGTTTAACAGGAAGGTATTTCTCCTTCCAATGTTTGAAGGGGAAAAGGAAACATGGAGTGTGAGGAGGGAACAGAGGAGAGGATTGATGGAGGGCTGAGCGCAGGCAAAGCCTGATGGGAAAGGACAGTATTAATGTGGGAGAAATATGGGCGTATATTGTGGATGTAACCGAGAGGATTTGTTATATAATAAGCTGCTCAGAGAGAGAAGGGCAGGACAGATTTCCCACAAATAAACACACGAGCTGCAGAAATCCCTGCATACATTCCTGCACGACCGAAATCAGAGAGAAGAAAAAATGCCTTTGAACAGAGGAAAAAGTCAGACATCTGGCCAGAGGACCTCGTCGGCCCGGCACATCTGCATGGTGACATTCTGCTAATTGGAACGTTGACTTCGCCGCTTACAATAGAAATAAAGCAGAAGTTTAAATCCTCGACTCGGTGGCTGACCTTCAAGCGGCTTGTTTCCGAGCCGGGAGCTTTTTTTTTTTTTTTCTTAAGCGCTTTCTTCTCTATAACTTTTATTAATAAAGGCATGTTTGATGTGGCCTCTGTCCTTCGGTGTCTTTCAGAATCTCTGGTTTGTTCTGCAGAGGCTCGCTTTCATCTCATTAAAAATAAAACATACTGACAACACGTTACCTACTGACTGACGGGGAATTATTCCCATCAACCGGCAGCACAGATAGGTGTGTTTAAGTCTAGCCTAAGTAGTTATTTAAGATGACTTTAATGCTCATATATACATGTATATAAGAAGTCATTTCTATTTTTTGTGCCTAAATCTAACACCAATGACCCAATATTCCCATCAGAGATGGGAAACTATTACTATATAAACCATTTCATTGTCATCTGGAATCAGGTATGACATTGGGTATGTTTAATAGGACCCATGCGCTACGTACAGAAACATTTGATAGACATTTACAGCACCCAATAAACAGCTCTGGGCTTTCATGGACCACACCTCTAATACAAACAAAGGCCAGATAGCAATCTACGTTTATATGAGGTCTGGTGTTATCCAGACTACCATACCACAGTATATGTGAAGATATGCACCCATCAAAAAAACACTGACATTCCATATATCTGCAGAAATGTAAACCGTCAACATTTTGCTCTGCAGGCAGACATGCTGCCAGAGGACAGTGGACAGGTGCCAAAGGGAGAAGAGGTTCCTGCCAGTCCCAGTCCCAGCCAGTGTCCACTGCACTGTGATGTTAATGAAGGATCAGCTAAACCAATGTGGGACCAGTCTTACCTCCAGGCTACAGGACACGGCTCATTGTGACCAACAGCCAAGGGAGCTGAAAAAAAAACACTGGAGCTCTAATGTAAAAAAAAAATGGAAGTAAGTGAGTAAGTTATCTTTTGGAAGATAACTTTTATCTTAATAGACATTTTGCCACATGAAAGGTGATGCAGACATTCAAAGTTAGTTTCATGTCCAACAACATAAGCATTTAAGTTCCAACTAAATTATACAAACGACCACAGACAATACAGATGCTACAGTTACTCGTGGCTCTTTTATTCACCTCCTTCACAACCCACACAATTTGGCATTTTTTTTCATTATTGTGGCTAATTAGCTGCACAATTAAACCTACCCTAGTTCTGCCAAAGCCCTGGTATCTCTACGGCCTTTTTTTAAAGTGGCTAATCCACATAAGTTATTCAGAACTGCTAATTAGCTGCTTTATCTCAGTAGTTAGCCATGGTTTCTCATGCTTTCCCTGTTGCTATTTGGCTACTCCACTGCCTCCATTTGTGATCATTTTACATTTATTAATGAAATATTAGTTGAAAAAAACTAAAGTGACCCCCGGCCCTCAGTAGTAGCAGTCCAACCCAGCCGCTCTTTTTAATTATATTCAACATTATGTGTTATGTATTTATAATCAAAGAAACTTATGTCAAGATAATTATTGTTACAGTTTCATCACCCAGAATAATTGCATGCAAAACAGGGATTTTCTGCGCGTCATTATCACTGTGATATTCGATCCAGCAACTAAATGCTTGTTAAAAAGAATTTATAATCCCAGAGGTACCACAATGTACTCGAAGGCACACTTAAAATTTTATTCAGGAATTACAATCTTGTCTGACGACAAATAGGATGTTTTAACATCAGTGCCATGCAAATGAAGTGGATAAAAAAAAAGCTTTAAAATGCAATTGACACCGTTTGTGTGACAGCACAGTGAGAGCTTATGGTTCATGCTGCATCAACAGGTCAAGATAAAAGGAGTGACCTTACACATCCATTCACTACAAGCACAACGTGGATCACTCAGAATCATGTCTACCTGAGTCTGTCATGTCTCGTCGTAAATGTTAAGTTGTCACTCGTGTTGTCTTGTCCTGCACTTCCTGTTTTATTGTGAAATGACTCTTCCCTCTTGTTTCAGGCACCTTTGCTTCCTGCCCTTGTGTGTTTCCCGCCACGGTGATTGCCTTCCCCTGCCCTGATTGTTTTCACCTGTGCCCTGTTACCCTGTCTACATATTGTCTGTGTCTCCCCTTGTCCTGTGCCAGTTCGTCACGTCCCATGTGTCAAGAGCCAGCGCCCAGCTCCAGGTCCTACCAGGTTTTGTTCCTGTCTGCTAAAGTTCCCAGTCTTGTTTTGACAGCCTTTCCCTCGTTATTTTTCCTAGTCCCGTTTTCCTTGCTAGAGTGATTTTTTGTTCTCCTCGTAAGAGTGATTTTGTTTTCCTCGTAAGAGTGATTTTTTGTTCTCCTCGCAAGAGTGATTTTTTGTTTACCTCATGTAGAGTGAATCTTTTGTACGGAATTATAATAAAGACTTTTCCTTTTGAACAAACTGTGAGGAGTCGTGCATTTGGGTTCAGCCTCCGGCCCCCCGCCTTGTGTCAGAGTCTGGGAATATGTTTTTTGCCTATATACAGTATATATATATATATACAGTATATGTATGTATATATATATATATATATATATATATATATATATATATATATATATATATATATAATCTATTTTATTGTAGTTTCTTTTGTAGTTGGTCGAACAGTTCCAATAATAGTTCCAATACAGGTATTGTGTTGAGAATGCTAATAACATATTCAACACAGAAGAAACCAGCAGGGTAGTTAATTTCAATGGTCCCCGACTGGTCTTTAATAGACACACACACACGCGCACACACACACGCGCACACACACACACACACACACACACACACTGCAGGTATTGACAGAGGTGGTCAGTATTCATCTTGTTTGTATCTCTTCTGTCTGTTGAAGCGCAATAACCATGGGAAAACAGCCGGGGAAACGGGAAAAGAGAACCGCACAAAATGTACCACTAATTTAATAAGGGAGCTGCACAGAACTTTTGTTTTCTCACAATCCTTATTTTCTGTTTCTGCACTAGCAGCCGGAACTAAGATATATATTTGTTTGATAAATATTCTCTTATGAGATTATACGAAAGACACAGGTCTCAAGGTTTTGGTTTGAAAAATTTTCAGTAAAACACATTTTTTTTTCCAATGAATATCCTCGCTCTGTGATTATTTGTTTTCGTGTTTCAGCTCCTGCTGAAGGATTTCAGGCTTTATCCTGGTCTACCGAGGCCATTCAGGTCAATGGATATTGGTCAATGAACAATAAGCACAAACCTGTTCTTTGAAACCACCACAGATTCCAGAACTGAAGCTCGCCTTTATAAATACTCGTTCCTCTATAATTACCCTCACGTAGTCCTGCGGAGGAAGATCTTTAATCTACAACGCTGCCCCCACATTAACACTGTTAAGTCCTTCCCACAGCTTTCATGTGAGCGCACGCTAACAGACCATGATGTTGGAATTGAAGCTAACCCTGGAAATAAATCTATGTTACTAAAGGGGCCAGCTTTGATCATCCCGTCGGCATTAGCCATGCTCTGTCTGGTTCAGATGACAGGCTGTGGGCTCGGTTATCTCCGGCTGCCTTCTGACGCAGGCTGATTACACTGAACAGTCCTGTATACCAAAACAAAAAGGATCACTTTTCATAGTAGTAGCAACTGATAAAAAGGTTAAAAGTTCTGGAACTTTTGTCAGCTGACCAATAAATATGGAGACATCTAATAATTATGAAGAGATGTGTCCTTAGCAAATCAAGATGTATGTAATGCCAGACTGACTGCAGTAGCCCTGTTTCCTTCAGTGTTTTTTAAATGTGCAATATGCAAGTATTGCATCATAAAACTGTGATGGGAAAAATACAAAATAAAAAAAAAATGTTTATTATCTTAATACAGGTTGTTCTGCAGATTTTCATATAGCTATCGGAGAGCCATGTTTCAACATGACCATAAAAAAATACTTCACTTCAGTAACGCTGCTCTGACACATTCCCCTCTATACGCTGTAATGTGTGTTATCCACAACACTATATCTGTCCTCATAAATTGCACTGGTTGCACCACATCTCTGCTACAACATTATATTGTAAAGCTGTTGTGTTTGATTACAATCAGATCGGCTGTGTGTGTTTGTCTGTAAAAGCCATGGAACTAGCTACTTGCATGATATTGGACCTTTAAACTGTTGTTGTACTTCTTAGCGTTTTATATCAGGTCTTCAAGTGGCTTTATTCAGCTAATAAACATATTTAAGGAAGGCAATTATTTAACTCATCAGGAAACATAAAGTCATCAGGATACAAATGAATACAGACTTGATAAGAACCAAACATTGGGTAACCTGATCATGATTTTATAAATGTTATGTTGTTATGTTAATAATATCCATAAGGGGAATAAGATATATCATCCATAAGAGAAATCTCAAATTCCATCTGCTGAAGACAATGCTGAGAAAATACCAAAAGTTTTAGAACAGTTATTAAATAGATGCTATTGTAGGATAATTTGTCATCTGCATATAATTTCCTTCACAAATCACCAAAAGGATTTAAACCTCCATTAATAGTTTTTTTATTTATACCTTTTAATCTGATATGTTGCCCCTGTTAACAAACGTTGGTTCATTTAGACACCTAGCATTGTAATAATCACTCTCCTTTATAGTATCTGTATTTAGTCTTTATTATACCTGATGCAAATATCCTGTTCCAGTGATATTAAAATGCTTGACTGTGTTCACTAGCTTGTTGCTAATTGTTCCTATGTATCATTGGGTGCTGGGTGTGCAATGTTTATCAGAGTTTTTACACTGACACTGTGTCTATTACAGGGGTGAGAGTGAACAAATACAGTAATGATGCAGCCACACAGCTAATCAATGAGTGGAAAGTCAGTCTGAACCAGCCTAAAGCTGGCGCAGGCTGCAGAGCGGGGAGGGTGCATCACTGCAAGCGACGCCTTCGACATTAAGTATGGATAGGAGCTGCTTTGAAGGAACATTTGCTCCACCATTGACACATCTAAACACATCCTAATGCACACACAAATATGTAGTCATGCAGCTTGCATTGCCCTCTTCACACACACACACACACACACACACACACATGCACACATAAGTCATGCTCTGACACCCCATCATAGGGTGATGGTTGCGGAGCCGGAGGCAGGGAGCAGAGCGGCAAAACACTGAGGGGTACAGGGAGTATTTCATGGTTGTCTGCAGGCTGTGACATTAACAACCAAAGGTGATTTAACTTCCTAATTCATCCGCCCTCTTTATTTATGAGCCAGCAAGGCTTTTTAGCAAGCACTGATGGATCTCTTTTATTCTTTATTCTACACCCCTGAGGACTTTGTAGCAGCATAAAAACGGAGTCGGAGGAAGGAGGGAGGTGGGGAACAAAATACTGTTGCAGGGGTTTGACAGGGTCGTTGTTTGATGCGAAACCACCGAGGACAATAAATTTTATTTTAGAGAAGCTCGCTTTTTTTTCAGTGTCCATTCCTGAGTATCCTTTTTCTTACCAGTGTCAAGAAAGTGCCTTTCTTATCCTAAAGTTATCCTCTCCACAAGTAATTTGATTTCCTGCACGACTTTTACTGGGTGTGTATATAGCCTCTGCACACACACACATACTCAGACAAACACACACACACACACACACACACAGTCTGGGGATGTCTCGTCTCTTCCCCCCAGTGTCGTTTAACTTCCTGACGTCAGCCTGAAGGCTGCTGTGATCTTCACTTTAGACTCACCATGCTGCCTGGGGAGGAGAAGTGTCAAGATCCAACCAGAAAAGTCACACACACAAACACACACACATTCAGGCACTTCCACCGTGAATCATCAACTTCATGTGGAGTGTGTGACGTGTTACCTATAGTACAACAGTCATTCAGTACCATTTAGTAACCACAGATTAAAGCTCCACTCACTCCTTTTTTTTTTTATTATTATTAGGTCTTCGCTCCCATCAAACAAGTCTCTCTCTTTACTGTCTGGTATGGCACACAGACAAATGTTACCCATTTATTTGACAAAAGAATTATGATATAACCCCAAAACCCACAGGAGGCGGCCTTCTTACATTGTTCTCTATATATCTGCATTGTATTCAGTAGTCAACTAAATACCTTTCAGTACACAAGACTCTGAAGAAAGTTTCTGTTTTGTTCACTGGCTTATTTACTAAAGAGTGGAACTAAAACTTAAAAAATACATAAATCAGGTTTTCTGACATCTCAGCTCAAAGTCAAAAAAAACTCATGTAGCTGCATTAGACTCATATCCATTCAGTTATACAGGAATTTAGAATTAGCAAAGTGAGCAAAGCAGCATCTACATGAAGAGCCATAAATGTAAAAAAAAAACAACAAGTGTCCCATGAATAAAAAAAAAAAAACATATTCCAAAGATGCTATCAAAAGGCGTTGGATGCGAGCAGATGTATGTTAACTCCCCACAGACACTGAAGATTAAGATCTATGAATAAACCTATGATCTTTCTATTTCCCTATGGCAAACTTCCTGACACATGATAGGTCACATGTTAAAGCCAATGCAAAAATCACGAGTGTCCACTAGGACAAACAAAATAAAAGCAATTCTATTGTAACAACCATTTTTTTTATTATTGATCTCAACAGGTTCCACATCATTGATTCCTGTGAGTCAATAATGGGTGTGTGGAGTTGATACTGTAAAATAAAAAAATAAACTATTGTAAACGTACTTCTTTCAGACAAATAAGGATACAAACATGCTTGAGGTCACAGGTGTTTATTATGAGTCACTTATTTATCATACGACTAACAAGCCATTAAAATCAGAGCAGTAAACAACGAGTACAGAACATCAGGAGAGCTGCAAACCCTCAGCTTATTAAAACCTAATGAGGTTTGTTCTTGCTGCTATACTCACTCTATTAATACAGTACATGTACATGTTATTAACCCTAACACCATCCACTTTTAATGTTATCAGCCCACTAAAATGGTCATTATTGGTCATCATCAAATTAATCTACTTAATTGGCTTTTTAATCCCATCAGTGCCTTCAATTTGTGCAGCAAATGGTGCAAATTAAGTAACCGTCAGTAGTAGTGGACCATCCTAGGTAGGTTCATAATCCCAGTGGCCAAAAGTGTAAAAGCTGCTCCTGAGCCCGTCGGTGCTGACCCGGTCCACCAGGCACCTCCTCCGCCTGCCACAGGCAGAAAAGGCCAACATCTGGATGGTGAGGGTCGGCAGAAGACCCGTATGGCTGGTGTTTGATGTGCAGTGTTCAGTGCTCTTCCATGTTTACCCCAGTATCCCTCCAATGTTGAGATGGATGCAAAATGGTCATGTCGGTCTATGTTTTTGGAAATACAACTGTCATCCATTTATCCAGACTGTCTTCGTAAAGTTTGCCTCGACAAAGACTGATCTTGAAGATATTACAGGGAAAACAAATGGAAAAAATTGAGAAACTTTGCAGATATGTTCACCAAAAGATGTTTTTTTATATATATTATTGGGGTGGCAATCTTTAAAACATGACGTTGAAACTTATAAGTATATTGTACTTTTTTTGTTTTCTAATCTATTTAGTAGACAGAGGTGTTATGTCGCATTTTCTGCAAGTCATACGTGACCTGTAGCAATTCTAAATCAGACGCTCTCTGCAAGCCGACTGCTCGACTCCATTCGTGTCCA
Source organism: Eupleurogrammus muticus (assembly GCA_036785175.1). Lineage (NCBI taxonomy): Eukaryota > Metazoa > Chordata > Actinopteri > Scombriformes > Trichiuridae > Eupleurogrammus > Eupleurogrammus muticus. The sequence continues at coordinate 22,630,152 of JAYKQN010000004.1, read as the reverse complement.
TGTGGCAAATACTGCAAAGCAAATCAACTTGGCAGACCTGAAAGGACATTTAAATAAATTAAATCAAGCATGACCTCCACGTCTCTGTTTCAGTCAGTTAATATTATCCGTAATCTGTTGCTGAAACCGGATCAATGGGCTCTAATCCTGTCATCCACATCTGTCTGATTCGCTCTTCCTTCATAGTGTGTTCCCTGTGTTCTGCCCGCTGGTCGTGGCCACGCTCCAGCCTGACTCTCCTGTGCTCCTCTGGCCTGGCTATGATAATAGTGTCCCATGCCTTTTATTTGTAATCCTCTAATTGTCTCCCCACAAAAGATAATGCATTTGGAAAACACAGCTACAAAATCCTATTTACATACCCGGATAGAAGAATTAAATATAAGCCCAGCATGGAATTTAAAGTCCAACAAGTTTTTGCTGCACTCGCTGTTCATGGTGAACTTAGAGGAGTACAGGCAGAGAAACCGAGAGTAAGTAAAGTATTAGAAAAATAATTCATTTAATATTACCAGCAATTACAGCATGTATCCAAAATATCAATTATTGAGCTTGGTTCAATGGTCAAAAATCATCATTATGTAGACACTAGTAGGAGAGCACGGCTTGCCACTACACAAGTTTAATTTTTTAATTTGGAATTAATTAAATATGACAGTAAGACTCCATGTGTGGAATAAGAAAGTGTTGATCTAAAGGCAAAAGCTCACCTTTAATCCTTCAACGAAAAGCTCAACTCTGTTTGAAATTCTGTTGGCCGTATCATCTTCCCCGGACCTCCTATCTCTGGTGACTGAGACAATATCATCTCCAAACCTCCAAGACACGATCTGATATCGGCCTCTGGCACAAAAAGCCGGACCTCTTATCCCGTCATGTATTATGTAAATCCCGGCCTGCTTATCTGGGGTCAGCTGAGGGGAGCGGCGGTGGACAGGAGAAGCCTTGCAGGATCTGATGTCAGTTCAGCAGATGTCTGGTTACAGCACCCATAGGGCGAGCCGGGTCAGACTGACCTCAGAGCTGCCGTTCACCTTATCTGCTGCTACACACACACACACACACACACATGTGCAACAGTAGAAAGAGTTTCATTTGCTGAAACATTAACAAATCAACATTAAATAAAAGCGCAAGAGTCTAAGAGATATAAAATAAATGTGACCGTTGTGAAGTAAAATGATATTCGAGCATTTTTGTGGATGATTATTAGAGGAAAAAAACTTCTGCGACCATCATTAGGTTAAACTTTTAATCTCCCCACTTTTCTGGTTCATGAACGATACCTGCAAAACCAACGACTTCCCGATCAGCCTCTAGCATGCAATGTGGTCAGTGCTAATTACAACATATTAGAATATAAGATAAGATTTACTTTATTGATCCCACAACGGGGAAATTTGCTCGTTACTGCAGCTAAGCACAGGTGTAAAAGAATACAGAGTACAGAGAAAGAGGAAAAAAAATGAAAGCTATAAAAAAAATACACAACACTATATACTATACACAATTCGTTGAATTTGTTGTGCAGCATACACAGTATGCATTATGGACATATTTGGAATGGAAAAAAAAATACTAATGAATAGCAAGAAAAAGGTATGCATAAGCAAAGCATATATACATACATACATGCACGTACATACCTACATACACACATATTTACATATTTGCATATATATACGCACATACACACATGTACACATACATAGCTAATGCATACGTAAGGTGCAGGATGTGTGTGTAGAGTAAAGTGACAAAGGAGGAAAAGTGACTACAGTGAGATTTATGTTTATGTTATGTTATAAAGTCTTATTGCTGTATTAATAGGTTAGTAATATTTTAGTGTATTACCGTGGTACGAATGCTGGTGGGTATAGACGGTGAGTTTTGTTTTAATGTTGAACAAATCCAGATGAAAAAAAACATTAACTTTCAAGTAATATCAGTGCACTTCAGAAGCTTAATTCAAATGAACTTCTAACTCTCGACTTTAAATGAAATTGAAGAAACGCAGAAGCAGAGGAAATGGAAATATCTGCTGCTAGACAATACAGCTGATGAAAGGAGGGATTGAAGTCGTTGAAGTGTACAACTAAGGGGGTATTGTGACGATAATAACCGCACCTCATCAATTATATATGAACGTATCAAAACAGCCAAGTCCCACCTGATTGGATTGTTTTGCAGTATGCATGTGTTGGTCTATGTGCAGTACATCAGCGTAGCGTGTCGATCTACTCCCCTCCATTGTTCATGCAAGAATATCATCATGATGTAATTTTTATCTGATGAACCCAATATGTCAGAAAGCCCTTGCGAGAACAAGAACATGAGAGAGAGGAAAGCCAGTGTTTGGGGGGAGAAAAATAAGTGAGGAATACGGTTGAGGAATGAGAAAGTAGGAACCGAGAGAGAGAGAAAAAAAGGGAGTCGCAGCCAGGAATAGAAAGTAAAAGCCAACAAAGAGAACCGATGAGTGAGGCCACGGGCTTAATGCAGTGTCCTCCCTCTGTAACAAAGCAACCTGAACAGATAAGCTCTCGTAACTACGCTACTGTCTGTTTAATAAATGACCCGCCCCGAAAAGAATACTATACAATTCCAACAATGCCATCCACATTAACAAAACACTGGTGAGGAAGTGAAGTAATTAAAGTGGCTACACAAACAAGAGAGAGACGGATCCTTTAATAAAACAAACAGAACACGCTCCTACTTAAACAGAGCCGTTGCACTTTGTAACACTTTAGTACTTGGACTCGATCTTCTTGTACACAACAGTCAATACAGACTCAAGGGCAAAGAATAAAATACCAGGATCCTGACGTGATATTAAAACAACTCCTTTACTGATGACACACTATAGCTCAGTATCATCTGTCCACTGCTTAAACCTTGTTAAGTGGAAGTAACTCTCTGGAAAACTTAGTGATATACAATAAATCATTATTTCCTGCAACTTTCTCTTTGTTTTAATGGAAGAGCGAAGCTGCTCTGCTCTGTTCTGTGATACTTCAGGTAATGATATAAATGACAAGTACCCCATTCAGTGGCGGTGTTGTATAGAAATCATCCTCATTATGATGTGCGAGCCTGTAAAGGGAGGTCAAGCAAAGTTGGAGGAGCCATTATGTACTTGTAATTGACACGCAGAACCTCTCGCTGTCGCCATAGCGAGCAGCTGTTTTAGATTCATGGCTCAGCACGGAGGCGCCCACGCACGCTGTACCTGCGTTTGATATCGGGGGGTGCGGCGTTTGTGGAGCTCTCTCGGGCGAGAGTGTGCAACAATCAGGTAATCGGCAGGAAGCGGGCCGACCGATCCAGCCACGAGAAGCGGTCAGATCTACCCAACATGGCACATATACAGCAGCTCATGTCCCAATTCACTAAATAATGTGGCACGGACGAACTCGAAGCTGTTTTCACCACAGTAGATAGTTTTCTACTTTCTGAAAAAATGATGCAACAGCAGGAATAGGACTAAATATCTCATTGTCAACGACATAATATTTAATCATATCGCCAATAATAACTGTTTATTAATAGGTTTTATATTGCCTGGTCTTTCCAGTACAGCTACTGAAGTTATAAGATTTTCCATTTATCAAATAAAATACTTGGAAATCAAATAAGAGGTTTTCTTGTTTACATGATGATTTTTTTTGTAATACAACATATAATAAAACAGATTTTAAAGTCTCACAGACTAAGAGACACAATCATTTTCATATCTTCAAAAAGAATAAACTGAAAGAATACACAAGCCCTGCTTCTTTCTCATTCACTCCCTATGTTACTTCCTCCCCCTTTCCTGTATTCTCAATGTTCTCTATCTCTCTCTATGTTAAATTTGACCTAAATTTGTTAAAAGGAGGTTTAAAACCAAAGAAATTGGAGCACAAGGATGTTAAATCTCCCCAATCCATTGCCACGCTTTTTTTATTCACTATTCAGAAGAGAAAATCCAGGAGAATAGCAAAAAGTTATTTATTTATTAAGTTATTGAAGAGAATGACGGACACAAAGCTGCATTAAACAGAAATAAGGAGAAATGTATGACCTGCATGTCAAGCTTTACTTAAGATTTCTGACAAAAGAGCTCAAAGAAACGAATAAAAGTCTCTTTTTCTCAAATGCAAGCACACACACACACACACACACACACACACACACACACACACACACACGTACTGTATACACAGAAAAACTCTGGCTCTCTGGAAACTAAACTGTCTGACCAAATTATCCCCGTAGGTTCTTGCTTTATTCTGTAACCCTATTTCTTCTCATCGCGTCTTCATCTCTGCACTTTTTCTTTTTTTTTTTTGTTTCTGTTTCTCTCTATCTCATTTTACTCCCCTCTGACTGAGTTACTTAATTAACCTTTATGAAAGCCGGAAGCGCAGTATCATCAAGACAGTCTGATTCAGCAAGACTTCTGACTGATCTGAAATATGGTTTTGGAGTTTAATATATCACCAATTACACAGATAAATTCAGTTTAATTTTGAAACCTTTTGGAATATTCCACACTTTTGAAAGTTGAGGAGTTTTGCAAATGCACACAAAACTACTACATGTGTCAGGGCTTAAGCCGTACGTGTTCATGTCTCATCATGATTATCATATGAGATTCTGCCAGGGATAAATTATATAAAAAATAATGAAGGTTATTAAGAAACCTGAGAAAGTATGTGGGTCCTAAGTTTAGCCTGAAAAGTGTCTACAGGGAGGAGGGACTGTTCTCATGCATCGGGGTGTCTACGTTTGATGCAGCCTGGACGGAGGGGCAGCCAGCAGCAGCTGGTCGCGGGTCGGCGTTGGAACGGCATCTTGGCTTTGTGGCGAGGAGCTCATCCATGTAATGATTTCAAAACAAATAACGGAGCCTTAAACTCGGCCCTGCGCTCTCTCCCCGAAACCGTTAGTTGTCTAGAAGCACCAGCAGCTGCAAGTGAGACAGATAGCTAGCTTATTGACTGATAAAGAGCATTGTAGTAATCCAGCCAAGAGGAAATTGAAGCATTTGACGATCATCAGGTCATTAAACGAGAGAAACGAATTAAATGGAAATGAATGAATTAACTGGATCATTTGGGCAAATTCTCCAAACCAGTTTTAACTTTGTTAACCACGAAGATGTCTCCAGGCACGTGAAAAGCTATTATCTCTCAAACTGTGAATTAATGAATTTAAAGGCGTTATAGTTATAGACATTCAGATAGTTAATAACAAGGCCAGTGCTGATGAGGAGGAAGTTAACTTTAACTTTCACTGAATTGTTTATACTCTGTAAGACTATTTTATTTAAATACCTTTAATAATGTAAATCTGGATTTAAAGTCGGTGCTGCTGTGTGCATCGGTCACCCATGCAAATGAGAAGAAAAGTGCATTAGACTCAAAATTTACCTTCCTGAGTTCAAACCAATCTACATAATGAAACCCAAAGACACCACAAGATTCATGATTTCCACGAATGATGTTCCAATCGCGTGTAATAGAAATGACAATTTTCATAAAAGCTTGTTCTGTGACCCGAGCTGCTACGTATTCACATCAACTGCAACTTCTGCAGCTGTGCTCCGATGCCTCACTGTATGACAACACCCCTCCACCAGAGAAGCATTAGGTTTGGCAGGATCCTTCGGGAAGTTCAATATATTTATCAAAGTATAACAACAGTGGATTAATAACTAATAACTAATGAGAACTAACTTACTAATTATAGCATATATCATAATAATAATAATGCTTTTTGTTCTGACCACTAAACTGAAGCAGGAGGTTTCAGATTGTAAGACGCTCCACTGTTTTACAAGCGACGCACAACTTAACAAACTTTGCCTCCGCCACTTCTCACTTGTCACCATCCGGCTGACAAATACGCAGCGATGTTTGATAAAAAAGTATAATGGAGGGGGAAATATTGAAAAAAAAATTATGATTCACATTGCAGGTGAGTGGACTTGCTTATCAGCTTGCAGGGATATAGGCACCAAACATTCAACGTCATGGGACGAATCTCCAAGAGGCTGGAGCAGACTGAAGACATGAAGAGAACCCAAACTCGAAGTGTGGAGGCCACAAGCCTGGCACAGGCCACCGGCTTTAATAAAAAACAATGCGGCCATGATTTTTAGGAAGAGTTGACAATCTGACAATGAGGATCAACAATGTGGGAATGTCAATGAAACCGGGGAACAATAGCGTGATTGCAAAAATGTTGCACTTAACAGGTTGGGGCAATCACATTGAGAGAAACAAACATGGTCTGTCTTAGTGCCGTCGATGCCATCGTCGGCTGCACAATTCCTCTTCCAGTGTTTGGTTCACACACATCCGTTAAGCAGGGGCAAGGAGCAAACACGAAAAGGAAATAGATAAAGGCCGCAGAGAAGAAACACAGACAGGAGAGAGGAGACGGGAGGAGGAGGGCGACAGCGAGAGCGAGAAGGAGAGGAAGTGAATAAGAAACGGGTGGGTTGATTCTCCCGTAGTGCAGCTCATCTGGATTCTACCCAGTGTTCATGTACACAGCTTTGGGATTGATAGACAGCGTCTCATTCATTTGAATGGACAGGTAGCACTAAATATTAGATGTGGTGCTGAAGAGATGACGCAACACACACACACACACACACACAAACAGAAGTTTGCAACTGGTTTGGCAGATAGATGCACACTGCAAAAATCATTACTTCATTAGCAGATACTCAAATATTCACACACATAATCAACCCAAACAGGTGCACTTATTTTGGGTGAAAGGCACCTTCAAATCAATAGTTCATTAATGAAACATAAGTAGGATATTCATTTTACACTCACATTTAAAATGGAATTAAACTGCAAACCCAACCAATACTCACCCCCTGCAATACCCAGAACAACAAAAGTTTACCTTTGTGTTTCGTTCGGTGACAAAGCGGCTGCCTCAGTTTGGTGGCATTTAGGGAATCTTTGTGCTAACATTTGCTGTAATTGAATCCATATATTTGCACTGATGAGCTAGGAGGAGGCACTAATGAAGGAGATCAATCAAAACACAGGAGGATACAGTGGTAAATGGGGGAGGGGGGTCTTCCAGCAAATATCATATTTCCATGCATGGCACCATCACTTTCTCTCTTTTTCTCAACTATGAGTCTCCATGATGAAACTGCTGCAATGATGATTTTATGTTATTACACTGTTATTAAATTACTTAATTTAATAACAGTGATTACTTAACTTACTTAAAGTCTCTCTTTACTCAAAAATACACGTTTCTTCATATATATATATATATATATAGAGAGAGTTGTGGTTAATGTTACTTTGTAAAAACCGTGGAATTGGAAAATAAGAGAAGATTATTATGTGTGCTAGAGAAATGTAATTAAAAGTACAAACACTAGCTAATGTACCTTAACATGGAAAATAGACTAATGTCCGTGTGTGTGTCGATATCCTTGTTTTCGTTAAAGCCAGCAACAAAATGCTCTGTCTTATCCCCAGCAGACTCAGGGCGAGAGGAGAGAGTCATGCAGCACAGGAACAGACTGGAAGGCGAGAAAAGAAACAAAGCGTGTGTACCATGTTTGCCTCCATGAACGATGCAGGCCCCGAGGCCGGCTACTAACTGTGACGCTATTGATTTTTTTTACCGGGATGAAGAAGCACCATTCCCTACGCTGGCTCGGTTGCTTTACGCCTACTGGGCTCTGTACGGACATGTGGGCCTTGAACATTGCACACATGCACGACCCCGCTCTAAGTTCTTATAGCGTGAGTTGGCGCCTCAAACAGTCAGTGCCTTTACCCGCAGAGCGTGAAAAATTTGAATTTTGCGTCTAGTCACACTTCTGTCCTTGTCTCAGTTTACAAGCAACTGAGAAAATATAACACTGACTTTTCTGTCACCTTGTGAAAAACTGAATATAAACAACTTATTAAGATTAATAAATTCTCAACTACACTTCCTGACTAGACGCGCCGGGCTGGGCCGGTGCTGTCGGCACTGAGGACAGGATTCAGCTTTCCTTTTGTCTCTTTCTCTCTTTTGTAATTAGTCATACTTGCTGGTCACACTATTGGAAAATACATTAAATTAGCCCTCAAAACCACTTTGAGAGAAATCACCATTATCTAGGTGTGTTAATTTGACTATAAGAAGTCCAATTCAGTCCATTTTCAATCCAACTAAGGTGTATACATGCATTTTAAATAGTACATGAGTACACATCTGGTGCCACATTTGGGTACGTAGAGAGCAAGCTGTGTTGTGTATTCACACTGAGAGCACATTTCAGTACACAAAGAGGGAGCGGGTCACGGTGGTGAGAGAAAAACGGTGGGGAAAGAAATATTTTCTGGCTGTTCCGGGGATGCACATAATGAACACACGCGCTGCAGGGGTCCGGCCGGACACACACAAACACAAGAGAACCCGAGCTAACTCGCTAATGCTAAGCAGCAGAGCCAGAAAGCCCGAGATCCAGGATATTACCCTTGAGTTTCGACAAGTTTATAAATGCACATATCTTGAGCTTAAAAGTCACGACTGAGGAGGATGTTCAAGTTATTAGAAGCCAATGTGTCTAGTCACTTCTTGCTCTTTTATCATTAATCATTTTGTCAGCACCTACCATATATTCCATTATTGTTTTATCTCCTGAGAACAGACCAAATGCATCGATAAAAACACCAGATACATGTTGTCCACTTTCTACACAGTCAACGGGAAGGCAGCATCTGGCTGCAGTGCAGTTGCATCATATCTCCATTGTAGTTTCATCAAAGCCGGATTTCACAGTTTGACACTGTAACTATAATGCCTTTAGAGGCTGAACTGTTTATTTCAAACAATAAAAAAACAAGGTATATGCTGGGACCAGAAGATCTTTTGGCTCTAAATGCACAACAATTAACCAGCCTTTACAAATGAGTTCCATCACTGGCGCTGGTGGGTGAGTTTAAGCGTCCTCCTGCTGCTGAACACAGACAATGCCGTTTGTTGTCAGCGGCACAGAAGTGCAAGCATGGAGCACCCTGCATTATCACTGATCAAAGACTGAGCAGTTCAAATACTAATTCCCCACTTCTCGCATGCACAACAGCTGCGGTTCCGTTTCACGCCGTCATAGAGGAAGCAGGAAGTCTTACTTGGGGACAGTTTCAGGGAAGAGAAGGGAAGAGAGGAAGAACATAAAGAGTAGGGTGGTACAACAGAAGATAGAAAGCTTTCCTATTTCAAATGACGGGGTAAAATATAAATAAAAACCTCCCTTTCAATATAGTGAGAATACACCACAATGCTCAGCTTTAGCCAAATTCAAGACATTCAAAAGTGTGAGTCACTTTTGGTGCACTGAAATCTGAGCAGTGTATAAATGCACTTGGTATCATGGGAACTAACTTTTGAAAAATGAGTTATCAAAAAGAAACAGTTGTCTGCCTCTGATAATGGTGGAGCATGAAACTGTCTATCAAAAAAAGAGAGAAAAAATCGAATTTTATATATGTTCCACCCTTAATGATCAGTGGTTTGTGTCAGTTTTTTTCACTTGTACCTGCAAATCAAAACAGCAACGCTTCCATTAAACCATCCATAGATATTCTATATTGTCTATAACATCAAATCTTGCAGCATTGCTTACTTTCTTTTTAACTAATGTCTTTCAACAAAAACCACAAGGATTCTAATGAGCTCTCCTGGGGATATGGCACTCCCACTGGATCAGCTTCAGTCTTGTTGGAGGCCGGTTCCACCACTCACAGTCGAGGAGAAACAGTCGGTTGAATGCTGTTCTGTGGCATCCTATGAATAGCTCTGTCAGTTTGACGTCACACCAAGGAACCCTCCACCTTGTTGAAAAATCCACACGGTACAGCTGTGCAATCCTTCCTGCATCAAGAACCTCTGATGACACTCGAGGGGATGTGTTTTCGTTTTTTCTGATGTGAATCATAATGTCAGCAGGTTTTGCCTTTTAGGTGGAGAGGCCTGTTCAATATATTTCACTCAGCTACTGAGTTCATTCATTCAGTTACGCTCACTTCCCATCAGCAGGCAATGTATTGATACTATAATTAAAGGCAGACTTTTCACAGGGATAAGACTTTAAAGTCAAAAGTCAATTTTATTGCCAATTTCTTCACATGTACTTGACATACACAGGAATCAAAATTTCGTTTCTCACTATCCTATGCGTTACACTATTCAACAAAATATACTTTCAGCATGGCATGTTGAATTACAGCAAACAAAACCACATTATACTTCATACAGAAAACATGCATACTGTCTTTTCCAGGTTTTAAATTACTGCTGCACTACAAGATGTGCCAACTTAAACATATTATTATTATAGATAGGCAGTTTTCACCTAACCTGTATTAAAATTCCAGATATATACTATATAAACATATAATATGCAGGATTTGCCTCCTCCGTGGCTTTGCACAAGTGAGAAGAGAGTGGATGAAGAGAGGGGCCAGGAGAGGGAAAAATGCCGTGAAACGGAGAAATGAAACGTTTTTTTTTTGTGTGTTCCTCTGCAGTAGTTTTACTCTAAAGCACAGATAAAACACCCACACCTCCGCAGGAAGCTGCAGCTGTCTGCTGTGGCCCCCTTGCAATGTGCCGCTTTTTGTGTGTGTGTATGTGCATGTGTGTGTGTGTCGGTCAAACAGACAAACCAGCAGCACTCTGGGAATTTTATCAGTCCATCGTTTTATGGTGGTTAAATAAAAAAAAAAACACTCTGATAGTGAGAATGAAGAAGGAAATACACCCTGCACTATTATGGGCTAGGGGCTACACACACACACACACACACACACACACTGCCTAAGGAAAGATGCCCATGAACATCCAGAATCCAGCAAAACCAGAAACATCTATACATTGTTCTCTTAGGAAAGTCTTGCATACTATATCTTCGAGTAAATGCATGGATCTTTATCTTGTAGAGTTGTAGAGAAAAGCAACTGAACTTCTTCTAATCTCATATCTCATATTTGATCATTTAACCACCATTTGAATTATTATGCTGAGCTGCTGCAGAGTTTACCCACTTTATTTTTTTTTAATCACTACAGCCCTGATCCGGGCCATCAGTCTCTTGTAAATAAATACACGGCAGATTCCAGGAGATGCAAAAACACGTGTGCCTGCGTGTTCATAATGTGCCTCCCTATTATTTGTGTGTGTGTGTGTGTGTGTGTGTGTGTGTACACTCATCTGTGCAAACTCCTGTAGCCAGAAAAGCCCTCCGATAAATACAAAGTCATAAAGTTAAACACGGAGAGAAGAGGGGATAAGACAACGCAAACAGGGACTTTCAAACACAAATGCAAAAGAAATATTGTCACCAAAACAAATTGCAGACACGTTGCACTTCATTAATATAAGAGGCTTTCCAGGCAGAAAATCTGCCCAAAATTGATGTTCCCTTCAGCGATATTTATTGAGCTTTGACTGAACAGGCAGCAAGAGCACTACTGGTATGTTACCCTGATCTGTAATAAATAAACAAGGCCACTCATTTCTGGTCTTCAGATTTAGATTTAGGAGAGGTGTGCTGAGTGTGTGTGTGTGTGTGTGTGTGTGTGTGTGTGTGTGTCGCCTGCTTGAAGAACATGCTCTTCCCTCTCACTTTTATTGCCTCATTACAAATAACTCATTTGTCTTCATTGTGAATGATGCTAGATTCGATGCTATGTGCCTACACTCATATTAAGCAGTTTAAAGGAGAAGTTCTCAGGCATTTAAATCTTTCGGGTTGTTTTCCTATCAACATCACTCGAAGGTCTGGCAGTGTTACCTGTGATTCTAAACCCAAGAACAATCCTCAGACTTTCGTGAGACAGACAGAAACAGTGGCACAAATACTATAGCTTTCATTTACCAATTAATTAAAGCAAAGTAAAGAGGAGCAACCTAAATCAAATTTCTAAATCAGTATTTGGGATCACCACACTTTCTATTTCATTTTTTTTCTAAGATCAGTTCTTCTGGGTACCATGATAAATAAGAAGAATCTATACATGTGGCTACACCTTTTTGAACAATACCCAGTGGAAAATCTTGATGTACCAAAAATGGTCTTTACTTTCAGAAAAGGGACCAGCAGACAGGTAATCATCAGCCATGCAGACAGCAGGCAGAGGGCAGCGATGGTCGAGACAAATCAAGTATCTAAGCCACTTGACCCATGAAGATGAACTGGCCCAGAGAACCGGCAGCACACAGAATAAATGCACAAGAAAAGCAGGAATAATTGGACAGAGCTGGAACTGATCAGCGTGGCACGCGGCGAAGCTCCGTGTCGTTGTTGTTCACCGTGGACAGAATCAGGGCCGCGGCCAGTAGGATGAACAAGAGATTGGCTTTGGTCAATAAGCAGATTAACCCAAAAACATCACGGCGTGATCACCATAATTATAGATGGACGATGCGGCGGGTAATCAAAACGCAGACAGCGGAACAAGTGAATTTGAAATGATTTTTTTTCTTTAATTCTTACCATTGTTTGCATTTATTAGAATAAATGACTGTTTAGAAAGAATCTGGCTGCATTTTATACCCTCGAAAAGGACATGTTTTTTCAAATATGCTTAAAGGCAATATTATTATTCAACGCACGACAGATTTTAACTTGAGCTGGTTTTAACAGAAAAAGGTTCAAAGCGTATGTTCCAATATGTGAGTGGATGTAGATCTTGATCTCTTCATATATATATATATATATATATATATATATATATATATATGAATGCTATGGCAACAAACAAAGCTTTACCCATTCTATACAGCCCTTGTAGTGGAAGTAGATATTTTTTCTTTAACTCTTCATTATGAAGTAATGGAAATGTTGATTGCACAGTGCATAAGCTCCACTTTAAATGTGTAATTCTGTCTGACACTGGGCATGTTCTCGTGGGAAAAAGAAGGCTTGATATATTGCATAGAATTTGATTAGACACCAGAGGAAATGGATGAACAAACTCAGGCTTTTCCTCCTAATGTTTTGTCATGACGTTACTCCTCCTCCACCCTGCTGTCACCATCCCCTGCTGTTAGTTACTTCTTTGTTTAAAGTTGCATATCTCCACTTTAATTCCATCAATTATATGCAGTCCATCTGTTTCCCTTTTTGTCATGCATCTTCTCTGTCTTAATGATGCAGTAAACTCCTAAACATGTTTTGTTTGTGAAATAAATTATATAACTACACTGTGATGTCCATCAATGCTGGTGTTGACATGTATACCAAATTTATGTATTAAAAAAATCTGCATGTCATGGTTTGATAATGGAACAACCAGTCATCTGGTGTGAAATCAGTTGTGAGAAGACAGGCAACGTCACCTAGAGACAAATGGGTCTGCTCTACACCATGAAATCTATATAAATGATAGAATACTAATGCCCACCTCCCTCCGCTGAGCGAGACATAAACATCTTCAGCCAACACAGAGCTGAGAGGGCACAATACGAGCATTTAAACCAGCCAGAAGTGGGTTTGAATCAAACCTGTCTGGCTTTAACTTTTTTTTAGGCTTTATTTTCTTCAACTGATCTGCTGGCTGGAAATCTCTCCATCTGTGTCTTGGGAGAAAAAGCTGCGGGCAGACAGGGGAACAACAGAAATCCTCTTTGTGGTTCATCCAGTGGCTCTTTCAGCTCTCCGGCTACAGTTATCAGCTTATAAAACCTGGTTTTAAAAGGTTAAATTGCGCTGTAACTAAAGCTCTGCTGCAACAGTAGACAGGGCCTCCAGACAGGTTTGGTTCAGAAACAGCTCTGCTGCAGTTTGTTCCTGAGGCTAAAAATGTTTATGTTAAAATAAGCTCTCAGAAATGTAAATTATTTAGATGATTAATTATCCTAATGTTAATTGACACATATTATTACTGGTGAATATACAGAATACTGAAGTCTTTGGCCGACCACAATAGCTTCAGGTGTCAATATAGAACATATTTTTAGAATAAATAAATAAATAAAAGACTTTTTTAAAGTTTCTAAAAGTTTGAGAAACACATTGAGTTTGGAGGAATTCAATAAATCAGATAGAGGGAAAGTTCTTAGAAGAGGAGCCAGCTTTCTGAACACTTGTGCTACATACCTGATGAAATCGCTTCTATTCAGGAGCTTATCTCGTCTTTTTTTAGAATCCTTGGTTGTTCCCACTATAATAATGGCTCCCCCTCCAAATTAGTTAATTTTACATGTTTGCATATATCTTCTCATGTGAGGAGCTCCACTGGAAAGTCCTGAAAGGACCCACCCTGGCTATTCTGCTGAATTCAGCAAAATTCATATTGTTATCGGGCTTCAGATGCCGATTGTACTTTTCATCACCAAACAGCGTAGCATTTTATCTATTTCCCAGAGCATCTCACTCTTATCAGTTCACTGTTCTTTCCTTATCGGGATGTTCTTTCTCCCCAACACATTATGGCCGCTCCTGCAAATGCTTCATCATACATCATCATTATATCATATTTCACAATCAGTCGTCTTTAATAGAAAATTTTGCCATTGTGAAGCAAAAAAAAAAGATCCAATGTGTGAATTAGTTTGGACAACTGAGAAAGTTTTAGAGGTGATAGCTGCCATGTAGAAACATGCAGCCAACAACATTTAAGCATTGCCCCAATGAAATGATTATTGGTTTATAGTTGGGAATATAAATAATGTAAAGCTCATAACTAATGGATTAATCAATTAGTGTATTGACTGAAGTCCATTTCAATCAATGATCAATTATGAAATAAATTTAAATCAATGAATAAAACTTCAGTAGATGCTTTAAAAAAGTTAATTAATTGGAGTTACATGTGCAACTATAACTCCTTAGATCCTGGCTGACCACCAGAGTCTAGATGTTAAATCCTTCTTACCAACCCATAGCAGAGAGCACAGAGCCTCATGGACCTCACCAGGAAGAACTCCATCCACATTCCGTAGGCGAGAGCAAGGGCCACGAGCAGCACCCTCTCCTCACTTACTCATTTAGCTCTAAAAGCATGAAATAATCTCATGCGTGTCAGTCAGATCCCATTGATGCACCCATGTGAGCGGCCACCAGCCAAAAAGTCTGACGCACCACTTTCCTAGGAACTTCTGGTAGGAGGACGCCACTATAGCAGGGTTCTGAGGTGCTGGGGAAGCCTCAGGATGAGCTAGCAGCCGAGAACAATATGATTGTGACTGTCGCCATGGTGATCAGACACTGGAAGATGAGTAAAATCGTCCACACAGGTGTGCTGGCCGAGCCCTCCCTTGCTGTGGTTAAAAGCAGGTGGAGAACATGAGATATGGCCAGAGAGCCATTTGTTTCCTGAGTGTGATCGTGTACCGGTGATCGGGAGCTTTATCTCCTTTTTCCTTAAAAGTAAAGGAGGTGGTGGGGATTTCTTGGATTAAATGTGTTTATTGTGATTTGACTTCTGCGTCTCTTCCGTTTGTTGCAAATGAATGCATCACAGGCGTCACGTGATGGGAACCGTCCCGTATCCCGTTGGCTCTCTGATAAACACTAATGCGGTTTTCTTACCAGAGAAAGAAATTTACCAGTGACATTCAGGCTGCAGGCCAAACAGCTAATAGGCTATCCTCCTTATCAGTGCTCTGCACTGTCTGCCAGCCCAGAGGACACACACACACACACACACACATACACACAGTCTGCATACTAAGACGCTCAAAAGAAATAAATGACAGAACTGAATTTGTGTGTGTCTGTGTGTGTGTGTGTGTGTGTGTGTAATAATTTCTGTTATGTAAAAACTTTGCTTTGTTTGTCTGTGGTCAATCTGCCGTCTGCTGGGTGAGGTCTGGTCATTCAGATAACGGCCCTGTTCCCCAAAACATCTTACAGCTAAGTTGATGTCAGTGCCTTTGTCAGTGTGTCACTGAACGTCCTGTAGAGCAGCACCATCCACACGTGTGCTGCTCCTGTTATTTTGCTAGACTGCTTGTTTCTGTGGTTCCAGCTATTTACATGTTGTTTTTACCTAATATATTCATGATGATTTAGTTAATGAGGACGGATCATGCACATTTCCTCGTCTATATTTATACCATGGGGTTGTACTGGAATATCTTTGCATGATTTGGTGTTAAAACCTCCCTATTCTTATAATGGTCTACGCACAACCAGTGTCTGCAACTGGACATTTTAGCATCTCCCCATGTGTACACACACACACACTGCATGTGCTCTCATTGGCCGGCTTCTGGAAGCTTCCTCCAGCTCAGAAGCACACCTAAACCACTATACTAGTAGAATTCTCAGTGTTTATTCAAAATAGAAGCTTCTCCATTACATATGTGTTAGCACCTGAATCCGATCCAAAACATGCATGTGTAGAAAACATGAATACCACACGGAGCAATCTCAACTCTGTAAAGCTCGGAGGATTCGGAGGATGTGTGAGTTCATGGCCAGCAGGCCGGAGCTATAAACACATTTATTATCCAATAGAATTGTGAGGCTGAACAACAGAAAACAGTGACTATGTAATGAAGTCTTCCAATCTTGTTAAAGGTAAAAGTTCCAATGTGCAGAAGGCAGCTTGAAGTGCAATCTATTAGGAAGCATTTTTCATATAATCACGTCAAGTTTTGCAACTTTGAACATGTTTAAGCGATATATGACATCTAAACAGCATTAAATATAGAAAATCCCATAAAGCAGTAGAGTGTCTTCTTTAACAAATGAAGTGACTGACTTTCCATGGCTCTAACCTGAAGCCTCAATCATCATAAAAAGCAAACAGTGTCTGTTTTCCCCATTATTCCTGTCTGGCTACTGTATATTTAAAAAAAAAAATATCATAGCTCACTTTAGTTAGGGTGTAAAGCTTTCTATCACGCCTCATGTCGCTTCCCAGCACTTTAGTTACAATTCAAAGCTCCGTTGTCTCGTTTCTCCCTGCACTAGTTGTGCAGCCAGCAGAACAGAAGCACTGTAACGTCTCTTGAAAACCACACACTAAGACGATAGCTGCTTTAGCTGCTAATTTATTCCTCTCACTAACACAGGTTACCGTCCTTCTTTCAGGTGCTTTCACGCACCCTCAAGACATCCCAGCACCATCACATCAACAGACTCTGGGCCTAACTTCTATCCATCAACACATATAACAGTACACAGTGCAGGGTAAGAAATCTACTTTAAGTCTGCTTTTTACTTGGCTTATCAACACAATTTAAAAAAAACGATATGTAGAGTGACATCTGCACTTTCAACATGAATTGTAGCCTTTTTCTTATAATATCTGTATTTGTCTTATCTTAATGAATGTCCATCTATCATCCAATGTACAATTTGTCTATTAAAGCTATATAACACTACAATACAACCTCATTTGGCCAAGCATAGAAAATCTACTTAAGATTCCAGTTTTGTAAAGGAACACATACTTCCTACAGGCACTGCTCTTGTTAGTTTAAATAAATGAGGCTTCTGGTAGCAGTGTTGAAGGGCTGTGCAGGATTGTTAAATCGAAGGAATATGTGAAGGGCTGATAACGTGAGCAAAGGAGGGAGAAAGGCAACAAAACAAAGGAAATCATCCCTTCATGAAAACACAGCTGTGCGAAAGGAAAAAAGGTAAAGAAAAAGCAGGGGGGGTTATGGGAGTGAGCAGAGAGGGGAAACAAAAGACTCTACAACGGTAATGATGCAACGGAAAGACAAGCGACAAACTACGCCACTTTCCTGCTTGTCTTCCGTTTCCTCACAATCCATCACTCCCATTCGCTCTTTGTTGAGCGAGGCACACTGTCCCACTTTGTAGCAGCTGCCTTGTTTCCACACTCTCCTCTTTATAAATGGCTTGGGTAGGGTTCGTACATTTGTGAAGGTGCACAACACAAAGCTTGTGCCAACTCCCACAATTAACAATGAATCATTATTGACACGAACCTGCATGGTACTATTACTATTACTGTTACTCGGCCTGGCCAAGATAACACAATAACCACACAGCAATAGGCAGACTGAGTACATAAACAGAATGGGATTCAGTCGGAGTGGTAGTAAAAACAGGAGGAGATCATTTGTAAGCAGCCATGTTATTGGCCATAAAATAAATGAAAGCGATGGCAACCAAAACCAATGTTTAATTGTGCAGGAAATACATTTTCACCCAAATCACCAATTTGCTTCTTTTGTTTGCTTGTATTATTACATGATTCACCACAAGAACAGACCTCGTCTCTACACTATATTTATATATAGGTGCTGGTCTGCTAATGATGTATAAATAAGAGTTGTCACTGTCCATCCAGAGAACAAACCGGCAGGATAGTGCTGTATCTCCCTTTGCTCCACCCAATTTCTTTCTATCTCTCCACTTGCCCTAAGCAAGCACGACAATCTCAAACAGGATTTCATATTATCTTTAAATAAGGGACTTGCAGGGAATGAAAGATTTCAGGCTTATCGAAGTGCAGAGTCATCTCTTACTGATTACTCCCCCAGCTTCTTATCCCTATACCTAATAAAATGTAATGCTTCCATATCTCCAATGCTGGGAGGATGTGTGTGATGCTACTAATAGTGATACCCTGCAAAGTCTGTCTCTCTTGAAAAGTAGAAATTATGTTTGAAAGGAAAAAAAAACTG
Organism: Eupleurogrammus muticus; assembly: GCA_036785175.1. Taxonomy (NCBI): domain Eukaryota; kingdom Metazoa; phylum Chordata; class Actinopteri; order Scombriformes; family Trichiuridae; genus Eupleurogrammus; species Eupleurogrammus muticus. The sequence goes on along the minus strand of JAYKQN010000004.1, from coordinate 22,611,519 downwards.
TCTGCAATATCAACCTCATTCATATTCCCTTTGTGAGGAGGAATAATGAGCCTGATGAGTGATCAGGATACTTGACAACTTACTATGAAAAAATGATGATGCACCCGGTGCGCTGCTTGATGTGTGGTTTGATTTTCATTCTGTGATGTCAATGTTCACTTTTTCCTTTTTCGTAGAGTTTATTTTTTCAACTATTAAATGTTTGCCATGAACCCCGAAAAAGGCAAGGCTAATTCATGCAGTATTTGTTTACTCCTCAATATTCTGAAAAGAAATACTGAGTGCCAGCGGTTTCTGGATCTTGTCTCTTTCTAAATAAAACTCCATAGTAAGAGTGTTGAAAAATACATCCATGTCTACAGCTATTGTGAACTTGTATATGACAAACAGGAGTAAATGAGGATTTTAATTAATCCAGTTATAACTGATAAACAACATGGGTATAATAATGTGAAAAAAAGCTTAGTTGATCATTGGACATTTCCTCCATCACGCCACACAGGCAGCAGTTTGTTTGATTTATCCACGTCTAGTGGAGAGCAAGGTGAAGGTTTCATTCTACAGCTTTGGCCTCTACAGCCTCACCCCGCTCCTCTAAATAAAAGTAGTTTAACCCTCCATTTCCTGCACGAGGGATATCTGCCCTGTGTTATTATTAGCTAAGCGAAAACGTCAGTCTTCCCGGAATGTAAATTTGTGGTGTGACACTATAACTGTCGACGGATCCCTGTGTTTGAATGCATATTACAGTCTGTACGGAGACAAAAAAAAACTGTATGCTCTGTAAATAACAGAATGTGTATGCACATAAATTTGCAATATGGGATATTCATTTTATAAATATATTCATATATATTTCTGTTTTGCTTTTGCAAGTTTTCTTTTAGTTAATAATGGAATTCTTTGGATGCCATTTTTATGTGGAGGGGGGCATTTTAACATTATTTGACAGTGGAGTACAGATCTACAGCTACAGTATGATCTATATTATTGAGTAAGGTGCTTGAAAAATCTACATGTGTTGATGCATGGGGAGGTTTTTATGTAAGGCCAAAAAATCCACGAGAGTGACTATTTGCATGCACACATTTGTTTTTCATTAAGGGAGCTGCAATGTGCAGACCTTCCCCTCATGGTAAAAGTCTGACAAGATCAGGGAGAAGCTTTCATTGCGAAAATTTAAACGCACATCAAAGCTATAATAGGATGAAACAGATGCCTGTGGATACTGGTAACTAGAGGTAAGAAAGGCGTGATATATTTCATGTAGGCCCATTATTGGAAATGGAACTCATCCCAATGAGTGGGGGCTGACAGATGTGACAGATACAAACACTCATGGAAGCAAACGAGAATTACAGGTCATACAAAGAGGTGACATGAGATGTTGATTGGCCTTGAGGGACCCGAATGCCGCGTTGGAGAGTGACATGTTGACTGTTGTAGTTTTGTGTTGTGTCCTTGGACTGTAGAGAGGGGAAAGGAGCCGATAAGAATTATTATTATTTACATTTAACTC